>OVAT01000309.1:0-11318 GCA_900406305.1 Cochlearia officinalis
ATTTTTAAAATATGTATACACTAATTCATCTAATTTCATTTCAATTTTACATGATGTTTGAAGAGTATATGACACTCAGTTACCCAAATATTACTACTGACGAACTGAACAGATCTAAAGACAAATATTATGCCCAATGGTATAAAGATTATGTAAGTCCAATCACTAGATATATCTAATAAGTGTCAACATAATTTGCAGATCAATGATCAATCCAAGAATTTTGAGTTTCCATTTTGGATGTTGGTATTTGTGTCAGGGCCTCTACGTAATTATACATATTATCCTATGTACTATTCTCGCGGATATCACTTCAACACTTCTAGTTATGGTCAGAAGAAAACGACAAATAACTATCGGGTTTATTTTCGTGGGACAACAGAAACTATGTACTACAGATTTATTGAAGAAATTATGAAAGTTGAGTACCACAGAGTAGTTGGACTAAAAGCAATGGTTTTCAAATGCTATTGGTTGGATAACAGAGAAGAGTTCGGAATACGTAGACACGCTAGCGGTGTGGTTGATGTCGCCCCCGAAGGACGGTATGTGAAGTATGACCCTTTGTTTTACAAGGTCAATGTGACCAAGTATCCTACTTTCCATATCCACATTTGGATGAAAGAACGAGTGACGACTGGTGGGCGTGTGTTAAGGTTTTCCCAAGAGAATTTCGCGCGACACCATAAACTTCTCAATGATCTTTGAACAAGTTTCAAGAACTTATGAAACATCTAAAAACATGTTTTCTACGATTCTAATGCAAGTTTTAAGCAAGATGAGTTCTTATTAGTTCCTCAATGATCTTTGTACAAGTTTCACAAACTTATGAAAAATCTAACAACGCGTTTTCTACGAAGTTTTAAGAAAGATGAATTCTTATTAGTGCCGCAATGATCTTTGTACAAGTTTAAAGAAGTTATGAAACATCTAAGAACGTATTTTCTTAGACTCTAGACTAAGTTTAAATCAAGATGAGTTCTTATAAGTAACTCACTGATCTTTGAACAAGTTTCACGAACTTATGAAACATCTAACAACGCTTTGTCTATGACTAAACCAAGTTTTAAGCAACATGAGTGCTTATAAGTGCCCCAATGATCTTTTTACAATTTTCATGAACTTATGAGACATCTAACAATGTGTTTTCTACGAATCTAAACCAAAATTTAAGAAAGATGAGTTCTTATAAGTGCCACAATGATCTTTGTAGAAGTTTCACGAACTTATGAAACATCTAACAATGAGTTTTTTATGAGTCTAAACCAAGTTATAAGCAATATGGGTGTTTATAAGTGTCTCAATGATCGTTTTACAAGTTTCACGAACTTATGAAATATCTAACAACTTGTTTTCTACGTTTCTAAACCAACTTTTAAGCAAGATGATAGCTTATAACTGCCTCGATTATTTTTGTACAAGTTTCACGAACTTAGAAAACATGTTGTTAGGTGTTTCAAACTTAGTAAAAATCTAACAACGTGTTTTCTACGAGTCTAAACCAAGTTTTAAGCAAGATGGATGCTTATAAGTGCCTCAATGATCTTTGTACAAGTTTCAAGAACTTATGAAACATCTAACAACAAATTTTATATGTCTCTAAACCAACTTTGAAGCAAGATGATAGCTTATAAATGCATCAATGATATGTGTACAAGATTCATGAACTTATGAAACAACTATCAACGCCTTTTTATGACTATAACCAAGTTTTGAAGCAACTTTTGAACAAGTTTCAAAAACTTATGAAACATTTAACAACGCGTTTTGTACGACTCTTAACCAAGTTTAAAACAACATTAGTAATTATAATTACCTCAATGATCATTGTAAAAGGTTCACAAACTTGTGAAACATCTAAAACGCGTTTTCTACGTCTCTAAACCAAGTTTTAGGCAAGACGAGGGCTTACAAGGGCCTGAATAATCTTTAAACAAGTTTTACGAACTTATGAAACATTTAATAATGCGTTTTCTACGACTCTAAACAAAAATTTAAACAAGATGGGTGCTTATAACTGCCTCAATGATCATTGTACAAGTTTAACGAACTTATGAAACATCTAACTACGCTTTATCTACGACTCTAAACAAAAGTTTAAAGAAAATTAGTGCTTATTATTTCCTCAATGATATTTGTACAAGTTTCACGAACTAAGGAAACATCTGACAACACGTTTTTTACGACTTTTAACCAACTTGTAAGCAAGATGAGTGCTTATAATTCCCTCAATAATATTTGTACAAGTTTCACGAACTTATGAAACGTCTAACAACGCGTTTTCTTCATCTCTAAACCTACTTTTAAGGAAAATGATAGGTTTATAAGTAGGTCAATGATCATTGTACAAATTTCACAAACTTATGAAACATCTAACAACGCGTTTTTATTACTATAACCCACTTATGAATCAAGATGAGTGCTTATAACTTTCTCAATGATCTTTGTAAATGTTTCAAGAACTTATGAAACATCTAACAACGCGTTTTTGACGACTCTTAACCAATTTTAAAGCTAGATTATTGTTAATATATTCCTCAATGATATTTGTACAAGTTTCACGAACTTATGAAACATCTAACAAAGCGTTTTCTATGAATATAACCCACTTTTTAAGCAAGATTGTGCTTATAAGTGCTTCAATGATATTTTTACAAGTTTCACGAAATTATGATACACCTAACAACGTATTTTCTACAACTCTAAACCAAGTTTTAAGCAAGATGAGTGATTTTCAGGGCTTCAATGATTTTTGTAAAAGTTTCACGAACTTATGAAACTTCTAACAATGCGTTCTCTACGTCTTAAACCAACTTTTAATGATCTTTATACAAGTTCAAACAACTTATGAATCATCTAACAATGTACTTTCTACGAATCTAAACAAATTTTTAAGCAAGATAAGGTCTAATAAGTTCGTCAATGATCTTTGAAAAGTTTAACGAACTTAGGAAACATCTAACAACGCGTTTTCTACGAGTCTAAACCAAGTTTTAAGCAAGATGGGTGCTTATAAGTGCCTCAATGATATTTGCACAAGTTTCAAGAACTTATGAAACACCTAACAACGAGTTTTCTACGTCTCTAATGAAACTTTTAAGCTAGATGATACTTTATGAAACATCTAACAACGCATTTTTATGACTATAACCAAGTTTTGAAGCAAGATGAGTGCTTATAAGATCCTCAATGATCTTTGAATAAGTTTCAAGAACTTATGAAACATTTAACAACGCGTTTTGTATGACTCTTAACCAAGTTTAAAGAAAGATTAGTGGATATAATTGTCTAAATGATTTTGTACAAGTTTCACGAACTTATGAAACATCTAACAATGTGTTTTCCACGACCCTAAACCAAGTTTTAATCAAGATGAGTGTTTATAAGTGCCTCAATTATCTTTGAAAAAGTTTCACGAACTTATGAAACATGTAACAACGCCTTTTCTACGACTCTAAACAATGTTTTAAGCAAGATGAGTTTATATTAGTGTTTCAATGATCTTTATACAAGTTTCAAGAAGTTATAAAACATCTAACTACTTGTTTTCTAAGACTCTAAACAAAGTTTTAAGAAAGATGAGTGTTTATAAGTGTCTAAATGATCTTCGAACAATTTTCAATAACTTATGAAACATCTAACAACGCGTTTTCCACGTCTCTAAACAAAATTTTATGCTTCATGAGTGCTTATAAGTGTCTTAATGATCTTTCAACTAGTTTCACGAACTTATGAAACATCTAACAACACGTTTTCTACCACTCTAAACCAAGTTCTAAGCAAAGTGAGTGCTTATAAGTGCCTCAATGATCTTTCACAAGTCTCATGAACTTATGAAACATCTAACAACCGCCTTTTCTACGACTCAAAACCAAGTTTTAAGGAAGATGAGTTCATATTAGTGCCTCAATGATTTTTATACAAGTTTCACGAACTTATGAATCATCTAACAACTCGATTTCTACCAATCTACACAATCTTTTCAGCAAGATGAGTTGTTATAAGTGACTCAATCATCATATTAGTGCCTCAATGCCTTTTCTACAACTATAAACCAAGTTTTAAGCAATATGAATTCTTATTAGTTCCTCAATGCCTTTTCTACAACTATAAACCAAGTTTTAAGAATTATGAATTCGTATTAGTTCCTCAATGATATTTGTATAAGTTTCAAGAACTTATGAAACATCTTACAACACGTATTTTACAATTATAACACAAGTATGAAGCAAGATAAATGCTTATAAGTTCCTCAATGGTGTTTGTACAAGTTTCAAGAACTTATGAAACATTTAACAATGCTTTTCTACGATTCTAAACCAAGTTATAAGCAAGATGAGTGCTTATAAGTTCCTCGGAGATCTTTGTACTTTTTTCACGACCTTATAAAACATCAAACAAATCGTTTTCAGTAATCCAAACCAAGTTTTAAACAAGATGAGTTCTTACTAGTGCCTCAATGACCTTTGTACAAGTTTCAAGAACTTCTGAAATATCTAATAATTCGTTTTCTACAAGTCTGAACAAAGTTTTAAGAAAAATAAGTGCTTATAAGTGTCTCAATGATCTTTGTACAAGTTTCAAGAACTTATGAAACATCTAACAACGCGTTTTCTACGATTCTTAATTAAGTTTAAAGCCAAATTAGTGCTTCAATGATCTTTTTAAAATTTTCACGAACTTATGAAACATCTAACGACGCGTTTGCTACGACTATAAACCAAGTTTGAAGCAAGGTTATTGCTTATAATTGCCTAAATGATCTTTGTACAAGTTTCATGAGCTTTTGAAAAATCTAACAACGTGTTTTGTACAACTCTAAATCAAGTTTATAAGGGCCTCAATGATCTTTGTAAAAGTTTCACGAACCTATGAAACATCTAACAACATGTTTTCTACGACTTTTAACCAAGTTTGAAGTAAGATAAGTGCTTATAATTGATTGACTAAATGATCTTTGTACAAGTTTCACGAATTTATGAAACATCGAAAAACACGTATTCTACGTTTCTAAACAAGGTTTTAAGGAAGATGAGTGCTTATAAGTGCATCAATGATTTTTAAACAAGTTTCACAAACTTATGAAACATCTAACAACGCGTTTCTACGACTCTAAACCAAGTTTTAAGCAAGATGAGTGCATATTAGTCCCTCACTAATCTTTGAACAAGTTTTACAAACTTATGAAACATCTAAGAACACATTTTCTACGAGTCTAAAGCAAGTATTAAGCAAGATAAGTGCTTATAAGTGCCTCAATGATCTTTGCAAAAGTTTGACGAACTTATGAAACATCTAACAACGCATTTTCTACGACTTTTAACCAAGTTCAAAGCAAGATTAGTGCTTTTAGTTGCCTCAATTATCTTTGTACAAGTTCAAAAACTTATAAAACATCTAACAACATGTTTTCTACGACTCTAAACCAACTTTGAAGAAATATGATAACTTATAACAACCCGTATTCTCTAACTATAACCCCTTATTGAAGAAAGATGATTCCTTACAAGTTTTTCAATGATCTTTGTACAAGTTTCAAGAATTTATGAAACATCTAACAACTCGTTTTCTACGACTCTTAACAAGGTTCAAACAAGATTAGTGCTTAATTATAAGTGTCTCAATAATCATTGTACATGTTTTACGAACTTAGGAAACATCTAACGACGAATTTTATACGAATCTTAACCGGGTTTGAAGAAAGATGTTTGCTTATAAGTTTCTCAATGATGTTTGTACAAGTTTCATGAACTTCTGAAACATCTAACAACGCGTTTTCAACGACTCTAAACCAAGTTATTAAGAAACATGAGTGCTTATATTTGACTGAATGATCTTTGAACAATTTTAAAGAACTTATGGAATCTCTAACAACACGATTTCTACGTTTTAAGGTAGTTGAGTGCTTATAAGTGCATCAATGATATTTGAAAAAGTTCCACGAACTTATGGAACATCTAACAACACCTTTTCTACAACTCTTAACCAAGTTTTAAGCAAGATAAGTTTTTATGAGTGCCTCAATGATCTTTATACAAGTTTCACAATCTTATGAAACATCTAACAACACGTTTTCTACGACTCTAAACCAAGTTTTAAGTAAAATGAGTGCTTATAAGTGCTTCAATGATTTTTGATCAAGTTTTACAAAGTTATGAAACATCTAAGAACACATTTTCTACGACTCTAAACCAAGTATTAAGCAATATTGCTTATAAGTGCCTTAATGATCTTTGAAAAAGTTTCACGAACTGATGAAACATCTAACAACGCTTTCTACGACCGTAAAGCAAGTTTTAATAAAGATGAGTGGTTATAAGTGCCTCAATGACCTTTGTGCAAGTTTCACGAAATTATGAAACATTTAACAACCCATTTTCTACGACTCTACACCAAGTTTTAAGCTTCATGAGTGCTTATAAGTTCCTCAATTATCTTTGTATAAGTTTCCCGAATTTCTAAAACATCTAACAACACGTTTTCTAGGACTCTTAATCAAGTTTGAAGCAAGATAAGTGCTTATAAGTTCTTAAATGATCTTTGTAAAAGGTTTCTCGAACTTATGAAACATCGAACAACGCGTTTTCTACGTCTCTAAACGAAGTTTTAAGCAAGATGAGTGCTTATAAGTGGCTAAATGATCTTTAGGAAAGTTTCATGACCTTATAAAACTTCTAACAAAGCTTTTTTTACGACTCTAAACAAAGTATGACTCAAGATGAGTACTTATAAGTGTCTTAATGATATTTGAACAAGTTTCACAAACTTATGAAACATCTAACAATGCTTTTTTAGGTCTCTAAACAAACTTTTCAGCGATATGAATGCTTATGAATGCCCTGATGATGTTTGTACATGTTTCATTAACTTATGAAACATCTAAAACTGCGTTTTCTATGATTATAACTCATTTTTGAAGCAACATGAATGCTTATAAGTTCCTGAATGATCTTTGTACAAGTTTCAAGAACTTATGAAACATCTAACAATGCGTTTCTTTCGACTTTTAACCAAGTTTAAACCAAGATTAGTGATCATAAGTGCCTCAATAATGTTTGAACAAGTTTCACGAACTTATGAAACGTTTAACAACGCCTTTTCTAAGATTCTAAACCATGTTTTCAACAAAATAAGTTCTTATTAGTGCCTCAATTATCTTTATACAAGTTTCAAAAACCTGTGAAACTTCTAACAACATGTTTTCTACGACTCTAAACATGGTTTTAAGCATAACGAGTGTTTATAAGTGCTTTAATGATCTTTGAAAAAGTTTTAGAAACTTATGAAAAATCTAAGATCGAATTTTCTACAACTCTAAACAAATTATTAAGCAAGATGAGTGCTTATCAGTGACTCAATGATCTTTGAACAAATTTCATGAACAACTGAATTATCTAACAACGATTTCTACGACTCTAAACCAAGTCTTAATAAAGATGAGTGCATATAAATGCCTCCACGATTTTTGTACAAGTTTCACAAACTTATAAAATATCTAACAATGCGTTTCCTATGACTCTTAACGAAGTTCGAAGCAAGATTAGCGCTTATAATTGCTTCAATGATTTTTGTACAAATTTCGCGAACTTATGAAACATCTAACAACGCGTTTTCTACGTCTCTAAACTAAGTTTTAAGAAAGATAAGTGCTTATAAGTGCCTCAAAGATATTTAAACAAGCTTCATGAACATATGAAAATTTTAAGTGCTTGTTTTTTACGACTCTAAACCCAGTTTTAAGCAAGATGGGCGCTTATAGGTGCCTAATGATCTTCGTACACGTTTCACGAACTTCTGAAACATATAATAGCACGTTTTCTACAACTCTAAACAAAGTTTTAAGCAAGATGAGTACGAATAAGTGCCTCAATAATTTTTGTACAAGTTTCACAAACTTATGAAACATCTAACAACGCGTGTTCTATGACTATAACCCACTTTTTAAGCAAGATGAAGATCTATAAGTTCCTGAATGATCTTTGATCAAGTTTCATGAACATATATAACATCTAACAACGTGTTTTCTATAACTCTAAACAAATTTTTAAGTAAGGTAAGGGCTAATAATTTCCAAAATGATCTTTGTACAAATTTCACGAACTTATGAAACATCGAACGACACGTTTTCTACGTCTCTAAATTTTTATGCAAGATTAGTGCTTATAACTGCCTCAATTATCTTTGTGCAAGTTTCAGGAACTTATGAAACATCTAATAAAGCAAGATTAGTTCTTATTATGGCCTCAATGATATTAATACACATTTTACGAACTTATGAAACATCTAACAACACATTTTTATTTCTCTAAACAAGTTTTAAAAAAGATGAGGGCTTATAAGTGCTTCAATGATCCTTGTAAAAGTTTCACGAACTTAGGAATGAAAATCAATGGGTTTTCTATGACTCTAAACAAAGTTTTAAGCAAGATGAGTGCTTATAAGTGTCTCAATAAGCTTTGTACAAGTTTCGCGAACTGATCAAACCTCTAACAACAGCTTTTCTACAACACTAAACCAATTTTTAAGCAAAATGAGTGCTTATAAGCCTCAATGACATTTGTACTAGTTTCCTAAACTTATGAAACATCTAACAACGGGTTTTTTACTACTCTTAACCAAGTTTGAAGCAAGATTAGTGCTTATAATTGCTTCAATGATCATTGTACAAGTTTCACGAACTTATGAAAAATCTAACAACGTGTATTCTATGACTATAACCCAATTTTGAAGCAAGATGAAGGCTTATAAGTTCCTCAATGATCTTTGTACAAGTTTCAAGAACTTATAAAACATCTAACAACGCGTTTTCTATGACTATTAACCAAGTTTAAAAGAAGATTAGTGCTTATAATTGCCTCAATGATTTTTGTACAAATTTCACAAACTTATAAAACATCTAACAAAGCGTTTTATACGACCCTTAATCAAGTTTGAAGCAAGATAAGTGTTTATAACTGCCTCAATGATTTGTGTACAAAGTTCACGAACTTATGGAACATTTAACAACGCGTTTTCTACGAATCTAACCAAAGTTATTAAACATCGAACGAGGCGTTTTCTACGTCTCTAAATTTTGAAGCAAAATTAGTGGTTATAACTACCTCATTATCTTTGTGCAAGTTTCTTGAACTTATGAAACATCTAACCACACATTTTCTACGACTCTAAACCTAATTTTAAGCAAGATGAATGCTTATAAGTGCCTTAATGATCTTTGAACAACATTCACGAACTTATGAAACATCTACCAAAGCCTTTTCTACGACTTTAAACCAACTTTTAAGCAAGATTAATTTATGAAACATCTAACAACGCGATTTGTACAACTCTAAACCAAGTTTTAAACAAGATAAGTGCTTATAATTGCCACAATGATATTTGAACAAGTTTCACGAACTTATGAAATAACTAACAACGCCTTTTCTACGACTCTAAACAAAGTTTTAATCAAGATGAGTTCTTATTAGTTCCTCAATGATCTTTATACAAGTTTCCCGAACCTATAAAACATCTAACAACGCGTTTTATCCGACTCTAAACAAAGTTTTAAGCAAGATGAATCCTTATAAGTGTCTCAATGATCTTTGAACAAGTTTTACAAACTTATGAAACATCTAACAACGCATTTTTACGACTATAAAAAAAGTTTTAAGAAATATGAGTGCTTATAAGTGCCTCAATGATCTTTGTACAAGTTTCACGAACTTATGAAACATCTAACAATGTGTTTTCTATGACTCTAAACCAAGTTTTAAGCAAGATGAGTGTTGATAAGTGCCTCACTACAAGATTTTTTCGGTATAGCCACGGAAAATTCCGTGGCTATAGGGGAATATCCGTGGCTATTACCCCTCACAACCACGGTTAGCCACGAAAAAATCGTGGCTATAGCGTCGTAGTTGTTGGATATTCGTGGCTATCCTAGCCACGGAAAGCCACGACTAGCCACGGATTTCATAGCCAGGAAATGGCCCCGTATATATTCGCGGCCAGTTTGTCACATAATAATTTGTGGCAAGTCGTGACTATGGTAGCCACGGAAGTAGTGGTGGCAATTCGTGGCCATTTTAGACACGGAAGTATTGGTGGCAATTCGTGGCCATTTTAGCCACGAACAAATTTGTGGCATTTCGTGGCCAATTTTGCCACATAATTAGTGGTGACAATTTGTGGCCATATTAGCCACGGTCTAGTTAGTGGCAAGTCGTGGCAGAATTAGCCACAAAAGTTTTGTGGCCATTCTTGCTACATAATGTTCTGTGGCAACCGTGGCCACAACCACAGTTTAATTTCGTAACAAATTTGTGGCAACATTAGCCACGGATGTATTCGTTGCTCTTTCGTGGCTTGTTTGCCACAAAATGTTCCGTTGCAAGTCGTAGCATTTTTTGCTACGACTAGCCACGGTTTATTCGTGCTTTTCTACACGGTTGCCACTAAATTTTCCGTGGTTTTACATAATTTTCCCAAAAAAAAATATAGATAAAAAAAATTTGAAACTGAAACTATTGTTATAAAAATTAAACCTGAAGCAGGTTTGGGTTTACATCTAAAAAAACATTGTTCAAAAATAGTATATATTACCAATTTTTCAGTTTTTTTGAAAAAAACAAATAAAACACACATCAACCACCAGTTTGGTCCTCACCATCACCTTGTCCTTCTTCCTCTTCGTCTTCCTCTTCATGGCTCTGTTCCTCACCATCATTCTCCTCACGCCCTTGGTCTTGATCATTGTCACCGAGCTGATCTTCACGGTTGACACTCGGTGCAAACTCTGGACTGGTGTTAGGCGTGGTGTTTGAAGCAGCTGCATGAGGAGAAGGGGTGGCATATGGATTGTTTGGTTGAAGATCGATCCCGAGATGATCGAGTATTGCCTTCTACGACGCAAGCATTAGGCTCTGCGAGGCTAGAATGACCTGCATGTTTGACTCGAGAGATCCCACCCCTATGTCCATGTCCACAGTCTGAGAGAGGGAAGCTGCTACCGGTTCAGAAGGTTCGAAAATCTCGAACTACTTGCTTCCCAAACCGTAAATACGCCCTCGGTTTGGTTTCACTCGCTGCCAATAGAATAAGTTAACATCCAAATAAAAAGGCTTATACATAGACAAAAAGTTAAGTTAAAAACGGAAATCAAACTTACCTCCAAATATGCCTTGTTAATCCGCTGCGATGAAGGAGTGGCCTCTACCTCATTTGTGACCTGCGAAGCAGCTGTCTCCGCCTCCGTCACAATTGCCTCCGCCCGACGGTCGGCGAATGTGCCATCTTTACGGGTATGAGTCTTGCGTACGAGCTCGGTAAATGGTGGT
>OVAT01000310.1:596-11285 GCA_900406305.1 Cochlearia officinalis
CCAAGAAAAAGTGTTAAGCGTCCAAGTTGATGATTAGTGTGTTATGCTTTTACCTTTTAGGCTTTTACTTGTTTCATTTTTAGGCTTTTATTACTTGTTTCGTTTTGGTTTATTGTCTCGTGTAAATAAAAAAACCCGTTTGGTTTTATGGGTTACATTATACCCTAAAAAAAGTCATTAATTATCTAATCTTTATTCATTAATATATTTGTTTTGTTAAATTTTAAAGGTCCAATATATATTTTTCTAACACTAATTATATAAATTAAATATATATTGAATAATTATAAGGAAACAAATTAAACTCAGAAGAATCTTATAGTTTAGAGTAAAAAAAATAATATTTTTATGGACCAAGATAAATCAACTATCTTTGCTTGAGGACAATCTTATTAGATTAAAATCTACTTCATCAAATGAGACCGAATCATCGAAAAACAACTGCTAAACCAAAGCATAAACCAGATACTCGAGATTTTGCTACCTGAAATGAGTTAAATTATGTTATCCTTATTTTTTCCGAAAATATGTTATCTATTTTAAAAGTTATACATATTTAATCAATGTTAAGATTGTTTTTATGATATTCTAACTTTTGTTTGTGTTTATTTTAATATCATCTAAATGAAGCTTTATCTTTAATCTTTAAATTAAATTTTACGTGATTGTGTTGGAAATTAAACATGATAGATCTTTTTAAAATTTTAAATAATTTCGAAATCTTGACAAGTATTCAAAAGTATGGTACTATATATCCACTTTCAATTCACTATATGTTTTGATTGTTAGCTCAATATATTTAAGCATATATGTACTATTGATTTAATTTCCATAAACTCAATTTCTTTTGACCATGAAGGGTTTAAAAACATTTTTCTTCATGATTACAATTGTATTTTATCACTTGAAATACATAGAAGGTCGGATGACTTTCACCATCAGAGATTTTATAACCGATACTAATCAGACGAATGTTGATGATCATTCTCAAGTAAATGCCCTTAATTTCTACAATTTTATATATATATAATTAGTGTTTGACAAAAAAAAANAAAAAAAAATATATATATATAATTAGCTTATCAAACATATTTTTTTATAAGCTATATATATTAAAAAATCTTAAATTATATGATATGGTTTAAAGGCTTTTCAAAAAGCATGGAAAAAGCTATGTGAGGGTACTGAATCACCTAACGGATCAATGTTATTGATAAATGAAAATGAAACATATACTTTACAACCACAAATGTTTCATGGTCCATGTGTATCTTCTAAAATTCATATTCAGGTACTTTAATTTTGTTACAAAAAAAATAATTAAAAAAAATCCATATTCACATATCACATGTTTTTTTAAACTTTTTAATATTTTATTGTGGCAAGATTGATGGGAAAATAGAAGCACCCACAAGGCCAAGAGAGTGGAAAAATACAGAAACAAAGAGTTGGTTAAGTTTCAAAGATGTGAATGGTATTGTCTTAAACGGTTCTGGTGTCTTTCATGCTCATGGTGAATCTTGGTGGTCATCTATTGCTCACTCTCAACGACCAACAGTAATTAATTAATTATATCAAACAAAATATAGATATATTATTAATTAGTAATACTATATTGATCATAAATTCATATTAATTAACTTATTAATTATGTTTTTGTTTTTACTATATATATACAGTCAGTTAGTTTTATGGCATGCAATGACATTATATATAATGGACTAACTCAAATGAATAGTCCAAATAATCACATTTCAATACATGAATGTAAAAATGCAACTTTATCAAATCTTCATATAATTGCACCTGAAGATAGTCCAAACACTGATGGCATCGACATTTGTTTTTCACGTAATATCCAAGTTTTGGACTCCTCTATCCAAACTGGTAAAAAAAAATTAATTAATTAATCAGATTAAATTTGAGAAAATATGCTATATATATTCTCTAAATTATTTTTTTCCACATTTTATTTAGGTGATGATTGTGTTGCAATCACTGGTGGTAGTGGTGGTTCTAGTGATATAAACATAACTGGCGTTGCTTGTGGTCCAGGTCATGGTATAAGGTTATAATTTTGGATAAATTTATATATTTAAATGTATTTATAGCATATAATTATATCTTTTGCACAAAAAAAAGCATATAATTATATCCGATATGTTTGTGATATAATTATAAATCCAATTTTTTTTTACATGGAAAAATATAATGCAGTATTGGGAGTTTGGGGAGACATGACACAAATGACTTAGTCCAAAATGTGAATGTAAGAAATTGTATCTTTAATGGAACTCAAAATGGTGCTAGAATCAAAACTTGGCATGTAAGTTTTTTTCTCTATATATTTTCATATTTTTGTTAGGAAAATACTTATTTTTAATATATATATATATATATAGATCATAATTGCTCGTACATAATTTCATAGGGAGGACAAGGTGTGGCTAGAAATATTTTATACGAAAATATAACGTTGATAAATGCTAGATATCCCATCATTATTGATCAACATTATAATTGTGTCGGTAGTAACGTGAAGGTAAACCATTTTTATTTGTCAACAACATTAAAGAATATATTAGTTTTTGATATAAAGTTATGTTATGAAATTATATATGTACGTAGGAGAATGGTGTGAAAGTAAGCAATGTAACATTTAGATATTTCGAAGGCACAAGTGCAAGTGAAACTGCGATAAAGTTAGATTGTGAAGAAAATGAGAAGTGTGATCATATAGTAATGGAGCATATCAACATAACATCTTCAAAACATGATAAAGAACTCAAAGCATATTGTAAATTTGCTGATGTTTTTGATTACTCTGTTAATATTGATGTTAATTGTAGTTCATATGAGGATAATTAATTATGATCGACTTATATAATATTGTCTTTTCTTTCAATAATTTATTTATATTTATATGGCTCTTTCTATAAAGTTTGTATTTTGTTTAGTTTTTCTTTTATATCAAACAAAGTGTTAGATTATTGAAGATAATGCAACCTCATTTCCCCTTTTCCCCAAGATATATACATATTATTTAGGGAATATTTTTTTTCAATATTTGTGTATACAATAAGTAACTAAATTACTAAATATTGTATGTTTTATAATATGAATTCAAAATGTTGAATTAAGTATTGTAAACTCATTACCATCTAGTGCGTTGAATGCATATATATATTATATGCTAAGTTTAAAGTATTATCCACCCATTTTCAACAAGATACACCTATTATCACAAAATCATACATAGTAACACTATTTAGTCAAACTTATTTTCTAAATTTTGCAAGTAATCAAATGATTTAATCTCAACTCTACATATATATATATATGCGTACATGCAACACAAAATTTTAATATTACATTTAACTAAGAAAAATAATATATAAAATGGTGAGAAAATAACATTCAAAATAATACTCTTTTTGCATTGTTTTACTTGTTTTTACACCATTATAATAACTATTTTTTTATTTTTAATTAGGGATTTGAGATACTAATTCTCTTAGTGCTTCTAATCGCATCATCTAATTTTCAATATGGAGATGCCCAAATGACTCTATCCATCAAAGATTTTCTGTCTAATTCTAACGAGACAAATGTTGATCACTCTAAGGTAATATTTTTATACAAATAATTCATTTAACAAATTGAAACATAATATACAATCTCAAAATTTATACAATATATGAACGATTTGCTTGAATGAATATATAGGCATTTCAAGATGCATGGAAAGCGTTATGTCATGGCGGAGGCAGAGGGAGATCTCTAATAATACATGCCAACGAAAGATATACTATACAACCACAATTATTTCTTGGCCCATGCACATCTAAGAGTCTTCATATTCAGGTATATATATTTATTATAAAATAAATTTAACATTTCTTACCAATTAGACGTAATAAATAAATTAAATCAAAATTCATTACAACAAATCTTACACTAATTAAATCCGCTTATTCGTTGGTTTACGTCTAATGAAGAAAACTACAATTAAAATTACATCAACCATATGAAAAAATTATGATTGAAACTATATTGTTTTTGAATAATTAAAACATTGTTATGGAATTACAAAAAAAAAACTAGTACAATAATTATGTTAACAATATAACTTATTAATATATTTCCTTGGCAAAGATTGATGGAATAGTAGAAGCGCCTACGCTAGTAAGAGATTGGGGAGTAAGAAAAACTGAATGTTGGTTATGTTTCGAAAAAGTGACCGGTCTGGTCCTGACCGGTTCTGGTCAACTCAATGCCCATGGTGAAAGCTGGTGGTCTTCTGTTGCAGTCTCTTCCCGACCAGAAGTATGGTTTAACTATTATTTAATTAAAATGTTTATTTTAATATATATATATAGATTGTTTCATTTTGTGGATTAAGTAACCATGCATGTTTGTTTTTGTGTAGGCATTGAGATTTGCTGGTTGCCAAAATGTTTTATATAGTGGAATAACTCAAATAAACAGTCCAAAGAATCATATTTCAATTACTGGGTGCACTTATACAACTTTATCAAATATTCATATTATAGCACCTGAAAATAGTCCAAATACTGATGGTATTGATATCAATACTTCAAATAATATCCATATTTTAGGCTCCACGATCCAAACAGGTATTACCATTTTAATTAATACATATATATATATATATATATATATATATATATATATATTTGTGTGCTACGAAAATATACATTTTTATAATTATATAATATGATTTCTTTTTTTTACTAATTAGGTGATGATTGTATTGCAATTAATGGTGGTTCTTCCGACATCAACATAACTTCTGTTACATGTGGACCGGGTCATGGCATAAGGTAACTAATTTGTACAAATAAATTAATAGTTGTATTATACGTAAATTTTGTTTTCAAAAAAATATATTAAATAATAACTTGAATGTTTTGTCTCTAAATAAAATTAGTGTGGGAAGTTTGGGAAAAGATGGAGCAAATGATATTGTACAAAACGTAAATGTAAGACATTGCACTTTCAAAGGAACACAAAATGCTGCAAGAATCAAAACATGGCCTGTAAGTCTTCTTAATTATTTTATTTAATTGAATAATTAACATAACTATATACATAACAATGTATAATAATAATTTATTATTGGCGTTGCATAATATTTCACCTTTATAGGGAGGAAGAGGCTTTGCAAGAAATATTTTGTACGAAGATATTACACTAATAGGTTCAAGATTCCCCATAATCATCGACCAACATTATTGTAACGGTGCTCATTGTCAACCAATAACATTGGTAATTAATTTCCTCTTTATTTCACTACGTGTGTTTAGTATATGAATACCAATTTATATTTTCCTAAATAAATTCTTTAAAAAAAACTATTTTTTACTAATATAATGTAAAAAAAAATTGTAGGCAACGGCAGTGAAAGTAAGCTACGTGACATTTAAAGATTTCAGAGGAACATGTGGTGATAATATTGCAATAAAATTAGATTGTGACAAGAAAATAGGTTGTGACAACATTGTAATGGACCACGTCAATATAACTCCTTTAACTCCTAGAGCGCCTCTCACGGCTTATTGCTCATTCGCACGTGTGATTAGTCGATTTGTCTCCGTTAATGTAAAATGTGGTTTTCGTGAAGATGAGCCAATATCTCCGGCACCGGAGGTTCAACCTCCTTCACCACCGTATGATAAGCCACCTACACCACCGTATGGTCAAGCACCGTCACCGATGGTCAAGCCTCCATCATCGTTCTTTCCTTTTTCATACATGTTTTAAAGAGTTTCTTGTTAAGTTTAGATCATACTAGCTATTTACAATATGTTAATGTTGTGACTTTAGTCCAAAAAAAGGTTAATGTTGTGACTAACTATGTCATTAATAATAAAGTAGAGGGTTTTAAGTAAACTTTCAATATTAATCTTATGAAATAGTAACAAATTAATCGTAAATTATTATCATTTGTTTATAGCCGTTTATGAGAAATTGAGAATGTTATTGTTCGATAGTAAGTTACTTTTACTAATATAAAGTGCTTTTTCATAAATTAAGTTTGTTTATAATTTTCATGATCGGTTTTCATCAATAAATATTATAAACCTTGTGACCAAAAAATAGGCATATAATTAATGTGAGAGGAGAGTAGGAAACTTTTAGTCCGAATAATTAGCAAATTGTTGAAAAAGGTGAGAACAAATTAATTATATGAATGACCAAGGTAAATGTATAGTTTCACCTTAGTAACAACATTTACACGTAAAGTTGACTCGTTGAATTCGCATACTATAGTAATAAAATTGATATAGACCACATCAACATATTATATGCAAATTAATAAATAGCTTTTGACCAGAAAATTTATATTAATAAAATAGTTACTTAAAACAAGTAATATTACTAATTCTAATAGGTTGGTGCAGTTTGCAAACATTTTAAGAATTGTGCTTCTATCGAAATTCAAATGTTTGAGTACAAAGTGTGATTTTGTAGTTTTGGTTTTAAATATAAATTTAACGAATCATGTGAATTAGGCTTATAAAACACACTTAACTTTATCTTTTCACGTTTTTCTAAGAATTCTTCTAAAACGGTTATCAATTAAAAGTTAAAACTAAATAATTAATTTGAGGAGTTATCGATATNGCTTTTTCACGTATTTCTAAGAATTCTTCTAAAATCGTTATCAATTAAAAGTTAAAACTAAATAATTAATTTGAGGAGTTATCGATATGTACATTAACTTAAGAGATCGGTTTCTGGTAAACGCATTTAATAACAATACAAAATTAGCCTTTACTAATTTACAAATTATAACCAAAATCAATAATAAAACGAATACTATTTTTTAACATTATATATTCAACGTATTAAGCCAAGTAATATCTAGTGGGTCCCATACCCAAAAGCCCATCTATTCAATTAAAATTCAACTTTACGCCACGTAGCGTATGCACAGTCACGCCAAAACCAAAAAAAAGTCCCTATTAAACACATCACACACACTTTCTCCTCCCATTATCCTGCGCACATCCTTCCCTCTCCAACACTATCCTACGCACCTCCTCCTTCTCCGACGCTATCCTACGCACCACAGCCTCCTCCTCCGTCGTCATCGATCTCCGCAATGGGAAAAGGCGGCGCGCTAAGCGACGGAGTAATGAAGAAGATCCTCCTCTCGTACACATACGTCGCGATCTGGATCTTCCTCAGCTTCACCGTAATCGTCTACAATAAATACATCCTCGACAAAAAAATGTATAACTGGCCGTATCCGATAACACTCACGATGATCCACATGGCTTTCTGCTCCTCCCTCGCCGTAATACTAATCAAGGTTTTCAAAATCGTCGAGCCGGTCTCGATGTCTCGCGAGACTTATCTCAGATCTGTAGTTCCCATCGGCGCGTTGTACTCACTCTCCCTGTGGCTATCGAACTCCGCTTACATATACCTCTCCGTATCCTTTATACAGATGCTTAAAGCCCTGATGCCAGTCGCCGTTTACTCCATCGGAGTTTTGTTGAAGAAGGAATCGTTTAAATCGGAGACGATGACGAACATGTTATCGATCTCCTTCGGCGTCGCGATCGCAGCTTACGGAGAGGCGAAATTCGATACCTGGGGAGTGATTCTGCAGCTTGGAGCCGTGGCTTTTGAGGCTACGAGGTTGGTTTTGATACAGATCTTGCTTACTTCTAAAGGAATCAATCTTAATCCAATCACGTCTTTGTATTACGTTGCTCCTTGTTGTTTGGTTTTCCTCTTCTTCCCTTGGATCTTCGTCGAGCTGCCGATTCTAAAGGAGAAGTCGAGTTTTCACTTTGATTTCGCGATTTTCGGGACTAATTCCTTGTGTGCTTTTGCTTTGAACCTTGCTGTGTTTCTACTCGTTGGGAAAACATCGGCTTTGACTATGAATGTTGCTGGTGTGGTTAAAGATTGGCTTTTGATTGCGTTTTCGTGGTCTGTGATCAAAGATACGGTTACTCCTATTAACTTGTTTGGATATGGGCTTGCTTTCTTGGGTGTGGCGTATTACAATCACTGCAAGTTGCAGGCTTTGAAGGCTAAAGATGCTCAGAAGAAGGTTATGGAGAGTGATGAAGAAGCTGGGAAGCTTTTGGAAGTGAAGGAAAGTGAAGGTGTTGGTAAGAAGAACGAAACCAAAGACTGATCTGATGATGATGATGATGATGATCATAGGGAACAAGGTTAGTGAATAAGAGCTCAAGGATTGGGATGGTTTTGATTAATCTTGTTTAATGTATAATCGTCTTTGTCTCGTTATTCTCTGTGTTTTTGAGTTTTAGTTTGGGATATTACTCTTTTTAAGTTATGGCTAATTATATATTTATCTAGTGATTTTGATGGGACAATGATCTTAGAGGTTTGTTTGTGTTTTGTGATGCTTTTAAAGTGTAACACACCGAACCTTTGTGTTCTATTCTATGGAGTTTTCTTCGTTATGAATCTGTGTCGGTAACATGACAGTTGTTTTAAGCAGACTACTTTACAATGACATCATTTGTTGTCTTGCTTACATTATCAAAACAGAGCGTCGAAAATTTGAACTACACTTTCTTTCGAAATAATGAAACCCAAATGTAAATGTAGAATAAAACCAAATATGTGACTGTTTCTTCATTCACTGCCAACTACAAAAGTACTACACTTTCTTCAAAGTGATTTATTCAAAAATTTCAAACAATACAAAATATTAAGAGATCCCAAAAGTGGTTTTAGTTCTCACACATGTTTATGTTTCTAGACATAAGTATCCATACAACAATGAATGAAGTCAAGAACAAGAAGCCATGTTCTCTTCCCAAAAACTTACAAACAGACCATGATAGTTTCAGACTGGTTACATCTCTATTTGGTCGGCCATGTCGCTTGCGCGGACATAATGATCCCCACAATAACTCCAAACAATCCTAGTGCACTCCCGAAGATCTCAATCACAAGAATCTTCACAAATAGTGTAGAGTTTTGAGCATCAGACAGAGCGCAACTGCTTCCGATGATTCCTACACATAACCTGCAAGAGAAATTGAGGACCAGGTTACAAAAACAGAATCCAAAACCTAAGAAAGTGGGAAAAGAGAGAAAGATCAAGATGCAGACCCGCATACAAGGTTGGCGAATCCAACTATGATTCCAGACGCGAAGATTGCGTATCCAGCTCTAAGAGACTCAGCGTCGTACATCTTTGAAGACGGCACACTCTCCAACTTTGTTTGCAGTATGATTGCAACAATAACTCCATATATAGCAACAGCTTCGCAAAAGATCACGCTGGGACATAAAAAGAAGAACAAGAACTGTTTCGTCATGGCATAGTTCTAGCATCTAAGCCTACACCTAAAAAGCAAGACACTAAATCTACACAGGTCCTATTCTTCAAGATCAAGAGTTAATGCGAGAACACCCTCACGAATCGTCCTCTTCCCTGCTTCTCTCCATTGTATCTTAGAACTATTCTTTGCTAAGACAATGATAGTTGATATTTGGTTGTCCACAAGCACAAAGAATCATTACCATTGTTTACAAAAAATATTCCACAATAGACTACAATGTCTCAAGTTTGCTAGTTCTAGCGTCCAAGCCTACGCCTAAAGCGAGAGATTGAATCTACATAGTCCCTTAAAAATGGCCAATAATTGGTATCAAGGAAGATGAAACCAAAGAAGCCTTGTATTGAAATCCGCAAAAGGAAACAAAGTAACACCAAAAAGGAGCACAAATCCGAAACTTCTAAACCAAACCTGATGAGATTCTTTGAAGTGATACGTGGAGCTTCAATGGCTGCACCGATCAAACTACTTCCCGTAATGTAAATCCCCCTTTTAGAATTCAAACAAGTTTTGGTGAACACACGATGATTCGCAAATCAAATAGGTCAAAGATCAAGCAAAAGCTAATCGAATATGACAATGTTTGTATGTATCTAAGGGAAGTAGAGGAAGAAGAAGAAGATTGGATTTACCAGGCGGCACCAAGGACAGAGACGCCGATGGAGATGGCGATTCCGATGGCGGAGAAAGTATACGGAGAGATCCTTACCAACGCTGCACCCCACGAGCTCGCGTGACCAATCGTTACCGACATCTTCTCTCTCTCTACTATTGCGATGACGATGACGATGACGATGACGATGACGATGACGATGAAGATGATCTGATCTTTCTCTTTGAGAGGAGAGAAAATTATCAGGGTCTGTGAGGAATTGAAAATCACGCGCTGATGAATGCGCGTCGGTAGTTATAAACGACGACTCTTTAACCGTTTTCGTTGGTTTGGGCTTCTTAAGAGATTTTAAATAGCCCGGTAAGTATATATATATATAAATACTATTGGGCCTTACTTCCTTATCATTCCAAATTCGTGATAATATTTAAAACTTAAAATATAAAAAATGGACTAGAGAAATTGAAAAAAATTGACTAAAAGAAAGTAAAAATGATAATAATATTTGCATCAACGTGATAGATATTAAAAAGGTTATTTTTGTAATTAAAAGCAAAAGTAAATTTGCCAAAAGATTTGGTACATGACGTAAATTTTACAAATATATGAAGGCTTTTTAGGATTTTTATTCTATAAAAAACACCCTTTTTTTTTTTTCGGAAAAAAAAAAAAAAACCCCCATGTATACATATTGATATATATATATATCTTGTTTAA
>OVAT01000311.1:0-11282 GCA_900406305.1 Cochlearia officinalis
TTTTTTTTTTTTTGAATTTCTATTATATTTTGTATTCCAAAGTTTTCAACTTTCAAGTGTAACCGTTCTTCAAAATTAAAAAAAAAACGATATAAAAACTAAAACGACAACAATAATTAAAAGCTAATTTAATTACAAAAATAAAAAGCAACCCCAAAAATTTAAAAAAACCCCACTTTTCACTCACCACCGACATTTTTATCACCACCACCACTCACCGCCGCCAATCGCTCCGACAATTTCGTCGAATTCCGACAAAACCCATTAATCTCCTCCTCCTCTTCCTCCGCCGCGAAAACAGAAAATCTCGCTAAATCTCCGACAACTTCAACAAGATTCTCCCGACACAGAAACTCCTCACTGTAATCTCTCTCAATCTCTCTCCCAAACTCATGTACAAACACATCCGTCTTCTTCTTCTTCTTCTTCTCCGTCGTCTTCTTACTCCTCGCCAAAACCGCCGTGGTATAGATCGGAGCCATTCTCCCCGGCGAATCAAGCGCATAGCCACGTGGCCCATCTATCAAAATCACATCCCAATCAATCTCGTAGACGAAAATCGGCAAATCGTTAATACCCAATTCGCAATCGGAGAAGAGAAGATTCTGTACGGGCCTACACTCATGCCGTGTTCTGTAATAACTCAAAAGCTTACTCGCTTGAGATACTTTCGTAGTGTAAACGACGTCGTACGCTTCGGATCCAAGGTTGCTCTGTTCGAATCTCGAAACAGAGTAAGGGTTATCGTCGATGAAGACAGTACGGCCTTTGAAATTGATGGATCTCCATAGGAGAGACTCGTGTGTGATTCCAAAGACGAGGAGGTTACACGTGGAGGAGGAGGAGTGTGAGGCTATGACGGAGGAGACGGCGGAGATTTCGGAGAAGGACATTGATTTGTTTGGTTGAGATGTTGATGTGTAGTGGAGGAGTGCGGCGAGGAGAGGAGGAGAGAGAGCGGAGGAGGACGGTGAGGAGAGAGAGTGAGAGGTTGTGGAGGAGGAGGAGAGGAGAGAGAAAGTGAAGATGAGTGTGAAGAAAGAGATGAAGAAGATGTATAATAGACGGTGGTGGTGGTGGTTTGCGGCGGAGAGTGGTGGTGGTTTTGTGGTTAGAGAGTGGTGGTGGAAGAGTATTAGATTAGTGTTGTTTTTGCTCTTCATTTTTTTTTGTTAAAAAAGAAGAATTGTGGTTTGTGTCTCTTTCAAGAAACAAATTTATAAAAAAAGACAACATTGAAATAATCAAACCGGTTATTGTATCCGGTTATGTAAACCGAACCGGTAATTTAGAATGTAGATGTAATGCGTAGATTAGTAATTGCGAAGGTCCCACTTGATACTTTAATTTGATATTTCAAAAAGTTTGACTTGGGTATCAAAGTTGTAATAGTCACTGTTTTTTGTAAAAATAGTATTTGTGTTCTTTGTTGGCAAACTTGAGATCCCATCCTTTGAAAATCACACCAAATTTGGTGCTTTAGCGTTACACTATTTTATTATTAAAACTAAACTATTTCCTTTGATGATGCTTTTTAATATCAACCAATATCATGTCTTTTATAAATTAGCAAAAAAATCTAGAAGCTGGGGAAGACATTTGTACATGTATAAATAAAGAGTCCCATAAATAAAAGAGTAAAATGTATTCATAGCAAAAAGTAAAAAAAAAAACACATTAAAAAAGGAGATAAAAAGGTTTGAAGAAGGCAATATATAAAATGGATCATTAATCTTGATGGTTATTGGATGAAGGATTTACATTATATTTATTCACATTTTTAAAGTTTTTTTTTTTTTTTTTGCTAAATAATAGAAGTTATAGGGAAAAACCTATTTTAAAACAATAAAATTTCTAAGTTTTCTATGCATTTTTTGTTAGTTGATATCGATGACTTATAATTATTTTTTTTTTTTGAGTATTATACTATTGTGTAACAAGTCCATGAAAAAAAAGTATTATACTATTGTGTAATTAACTAATTATAATAAAAATACAAATAAAGAGAAAACCAAATCAACGGTTAAGATCTTTTCTTACACAAACACACCTCTTGGTCTAGGGCTCCCAGATCCGCCGCGAATATAAAACCCCCCCAAAAATCAGAATCGTTCTTCTCCTCTCTCTCTTTCCTCTGCGTACTTCGTCTCTCATCTCTCACCAAACTATCGCACGCGCCGCCGCAGGCTTCGCCGCCGGCAACTGCTTTTTTACCCCCTTTTAACCTCCTCCTCCTCCTCCAATTAAAAACTAAAAAAAACCCATCAAAAAAGAATCTCACTTTCTTCTTCTATCTTCTTCTTCATCAATTAGATTGTTGTGTTGTAGTAAACGAGAGGAGAGGGCTAATAATTAAAAAAAAAAAAAAAAACCCTTTAAAAAATGGCTCAAATTCAGTCTCAGACACAAACTGTGAACGGTTCGGTCGTTGCTGCTTCTCCACCGGCGGCGGCGACGGTGGCTATGGAGGCGGGTCAATTTGGTACGACGTCGCTTTACGTGGGAGATCTGGATTCGAACGTGACGGATTCTCAGCTTTACGAAGCGTTTAGCCAAATGGGTCAAGTTGTATCGGTTCGTGTCTGTAGAGATTTGGCTACTCGGAGATCTCTTGGCTATGGTTATGTCAATTTCACCAATCCACAAGATGGTTAGATCCCAAATTTTTTGATTCGATTTGATTTTGATTTCATAGTGATTGTGTTGTTTGTGTAATTAAACATTGTAAAGGTTGTTCCTTTTTCTATGGCTATAGTGCAATATGTGATGGAAAATGTTTGATTTTTTGATGATATAAATTGTGGGTATAGACATTAGTACAAAAAAGTTGTGTTTTTGTTACAATATTAGTTGATAAATAGATTTGATTTTGTTTGTTATTAGGACACTTTGTATCTGTGATTTTGTTGTTTGTGTAAGTTAACACTTATGTGTTAGATGGTAATGGATTGTAAAGGTTGTTCCTTTTTCTATGGTTATAGTTAAATATGTGATGGAACATGTTTGATTTTTTTATGGTATAAATTGTGGGTAAAGACAATAGTACAAAAAGTTGTGTTTTTGTTACAATATTAGCTGATTAATCTTGTTAGATTTTGTCTGTTATTAGGACTCTATGTAACTTTGATTGTGTTGTTTGTGAAAGTTAACATTTTGTGAAAGTAAGTTTTAAGAAAATGTTATCTTTTCTCAGAAAATGTTATGTTTTCATGGAAAATAACATATACAATGCATCTCAGTAAAGAATGTGCCTTAGATATTGTTGATTTTTGGAATTTGGTTTGTCTTTTTTTTGGTTATTATACTTATACTTGCTATTAGCTAATGGCTGTTAAATTATGTGAATTTTGATCTCTAATGAGACTTCAATGTTGTTGTTTTTTTTCTTCTGTGGCAGCGGCAAGAGCGATACAGGAGCTAAACTACATTCCTCTCAATGGGAAACCTGTCAGGGTTATGTACTCACGTCGTGATCCTAGTGTTCGCCGTAGTGGTGCTGGAAACATATTTATCAAGGTACTCTTCTTCTTGTGACTGTTATTTCAATTTTTTTTACTACAAAAATTTGTTGTTGGTTATATGAGAACTGCGACAAGATTGTACTTTTCTAAAATCTTGATGATGTAGCTTCTTTTGTTTTCATCTTTTGTTTCTCTTTTTAATCGCGTTAAACCTTGTTTTATATGACAGAATCTGGACAAGTCCATTGACCACAAGGCCTTGCATGATACCTTTTCTACATTTGGGAACATTGTCTCTTGCAAGGTCGCTGTTGATTCTTCAGGACAGTCAAAAGGCTACGGCTTCGTGCAATACGAAACCGAAGAATCCGCACAGAGAGCTATGGCTCAATTGAACGGCATGCTGCTTAATGACAAGCAAGTCTACGTTGGACCTTTCCTCAGGAGGCAAGAAAGAGATTCCACCGCTAACAAGACAACATTCACCAACGTGTATGTTAAGAATCTCGCTGACTCAACCACTGACGATGATCTGAAGAAGGCTTTCGGTGAGTTTGGGATCATTACAAGTGCTGTGGTGATGAAAGATGGAGAAGGGAAGTCAAAGGGCTTTGGGTTTGTTAACTTTGATAATGCTGATGATGCTGCTAAAGCTGTTGAGTCTCTAAATGGCAAAGCATTCGATGAGAAGGAATGGTATGTCGGTAGAGCCCAGAAGAAATCTGAGAGGGAGAACGAACTTAAAGTCCGGTATGAGCAGAGTTTGAGGGAAGCTGCAGACAAGTTCCAGAGCTCTAACCTGTATGTTAAGAACTTAGATGACAGTGTTTCTGACGAGAAACTCAAAGAGCTCTTTGCCTCTTATGGCTCCGTCACATCTTGCAAGGTTTGAATATTCTCTTCTCTATACTAATGTGAATTGTAATATATTGTGTTGATTGCAGTTATAAATTACCTTTGTTAAATGTAACAGGTGATGCGTGATCCTAACGGTATAAGCAGGGGTTCGGGTTTTGTAGCATTCTCAACTCCTGAAGAAGCAACTAAAGCTGTAAGACTATTGTAATGTCTTGCTTAGAACAAAGACCGCTTTTTAAGTTTTTTTCTAACTTTTTGAATTTCTTTGCGTGCAGATGTCAGAGATGAGTGGTAAGATGATTGAGAACAAACCTCTCTATGTTGCTGTTGCTCAGAAAAAGGAGGACAGAAGAGCCAGACTTCAGGTTTGTTCTCTTCGAAGTTGCCTTGTATTATAAGATACTTTTGACCTTTCTGGCTCTTTTTGTGTCTTCATATGTTGATTTAAAACAATTGTACATGTCAAGATTGGGTGGATTGCAGTGCATGTGTGATACATAGATGCATCTTGATAAGCTATAGGGTCTGAGTATTCTGACTCATATTATTCTTGGTCTTAAAAGATATTGATGTTTTCGGCTTAAATCTCTCTTGTAATAGTTATGGTTTACATGTTGCAGCCTTGCTTCTAAATAACGTTGTCTGACTTGTAAGTGTAATAAACGTATAATCGTGTATAGATTAAGAAAGAAGGCGTATGTATGTGTCTTGTATTATCTAAGATTGGGATTTAATGATGCCTTTTAAGAAGTTTATATTAGATGAATGTTAACCTTATCGTCTTGAAAATTTCATGTAGTAACAAGTATCTATACTATGGTCATTTTACAGGCTCAGTTTTCCCAGATGAGACCAGTTGCAATGCCACCATCTGTTGGCCCTCGTATGCCTATCTATCCTCCTGGTGGTCCTGGAATCGGACAGCCGATGTTTTATGGTCAGGCACCTCCTAACATGATTCCTCAACAGGTACTTTCTTCTTCTTACTCAATAACTAATCATTACTTCTCTCAACGAGAATCAGTGTAACTTAACTTACTATTGTCTTCTGTATCTTCCATCTCTCATATAATCACTATATCTCAACTTATTTTAGCTCTATAAGATCTAAAGCATAGCAATGTACAAGTAGTTTATATCTTTGTCTTGCTGTTTTACGAAACTGTCGAATGATCTTTAGCTTGTGATTGTTACGTTATAGCCCGGTTTCGGCTACCAGCAGCAGCTGGTTCCAGGAATGAGACCTGGCGGTGGACCAATGCACAACTTCTTCATGCCAATGGTTCAACAAGGTCAGCAACGTCCTGGAGCAAGACGCCCTGGAGGGATCCAACAATCCCAGCAACACCAAGGTCCCATGATGCAGCAACAACAGCACCAGGTTCTTTTTTTCTTCTCGGTCACAGTAAAACAGCTATTTGTTTTTTTGCTTAATTCACTAAATTACCATATAAGTTTTTGAACAAAAATACCACAAGACTTCAATTAATTTAAACTATGAAAACTAACCCCTCGAAACTAAACCGTACCCCCTTAAAATCCAAACACTAATCAATAAACATGAAACCCAAATGAGAGAAAAATATCAAGTGTAAAAACTTGTTTTTGTAGTTGTGGTATTTATTTTGTTTTGGTGTTACATAAAGAAGTTCTGTTTGTTCTTTGGTTATACGTTGGGGTAAGAGATCTCATGATAATGTTTTGTTGTGTGTAATACTAATCAGATGCACCCAAGGGGAAGAATGTTCCGTCATCCACAACAAGGTCGTGGTAGCGGTGGTCCTCCTGATATGCCTGGAATGCATCCATACGAGATGGCTAATAATATGCCAATGCGCGACTCTGTGATTCCTCAGCATGTTCCTATCGGTGCTTTGGCTACATCTCTAGCTAATGCTTCTCCTGAACACCAGAGGACGGTGAGAACCAAAAGCAACCTTTTCCTTTAGATAAATTCCTTAAAATACCATAAAAAAGATTTCATTTACAAATGTAACATTAGAAAAATTTTATAACTAAAAACCATTAAAGAGTTTTTAGTATCAAATATATCATTTAAAACTTTTGTTGTTACAAAAATACCACTAATATTTTACAGTAGTATTACTTTTCCATTTGGTTTGCTATTTAGTGTTTAGCCGTTTATGGTTCAATTTTGAAAGAGTTATAGTTGAGTTTCTAAAGTTATAAACTAATTTAAGTTGTGGTATCTTTGGAAAACACTATTACTTGTTATTTTTTTTAAACTCAATTTAGTGCTATAAATGAGAATTACCTATCTTTATTTGTTGGTGTTTTGTTTTCTTGATGTGTTGATGTGTGTTATAGATGTTGGGTGAGAATCTGTATCCGCTAGTGGAGCAGCTCGAGGCGGAGTCTGCGGCTAAAGTGACTGGCATGCTCTTGGAGATGGACCAGACAGAAGTGCTTCATCTATTGGAATCTCCCGAAGCTCTTAAGGCGAAAGTATCGGAGGCTATGGATGTTCTAAGGAGTGTCGCGGCTGGTGGCGCAGCAGAGCAGCTTGCTTCTTTGAACTTAAGTGACAACCTTTCTTAAGTTTTTTTTATTGTTTCTTGTCTCTGTGTTGGATTTGTTCTCTTTCCTTACACAATTTGTGAGACCTTTCTTGGTTTTGCTCTTTTGTTTCCTTTAGGATTCTCATTACATTGTTTGTGATTCTCCTTTTCACTACTTTAACTTAATTTGTTTTATTTGGAGTCTTTGATTTGATTTTTTTATTTTGGTTTAGGAGTAAAAATTTTTTTGGACCGATTTTTAGTTAAGAGATGGGTGAAGTTGTTTTATTAAATTTAAAACGTGATTTTAAATCTGTGCTAAAAAATTAGTAAAGTAAGTATTTTTAGTTTTCTAATGGGAGAATTATAAAACTACACCATTACATTTCACAAAACTACACCATTTCCAAAATACTTCACAAAACTACACTTAAACACTCAAAATTAAATCCAAATAAATCCTACCCAAACAATCCTACCCCTTAATACTATATCCTAAACACTAATTAGCGAACCTAAATGAAAATATTTTAATTTTGGTAATTTTTAAAAGGGTAAATCAAGCTTTTAAAATTTTGAAAGGATGTAAACTTGTGAAAATATTGAATTAGGTGTAGTTTTGTGAATTTCTCTTTTCTAATTGGTGTACGAGTTGATTACGTTTAAAATTTGGAAAATAGATAATTTAAATTCTTTAAACATGTATTATTAAGCTGAACTACATAAAAAATCTAAAATATTTTTATAAAATTATGGTATTTTGAAGAAACAAAATTACACCAATTTTTTGGTAACGTGTATATTAGAAAAATAAATTCAAGTATTTACATATTAACCCATCATATTTAGAGGAATTCACAAAACAACACCCTTTTTCTCTTCATTTACAAAACTCTATCTAATTCAATTTTTTTAACATATTTACACCCTTTCAAAATTTTAAAAGTTTGATTTACCCTTTAAAAAATTACCAAAATTAAAATATTTTCATTTGGATTAACTAATTAGTGTTTAATGTATAGTATTAAGGAGGTAGGATTGTGTGAATATAGTTTATTTGAATTTAATTTTGAGTGTTTATGTGTAGTTTTGTGAAATAATTTTGAAATAGTATAGTTTTGCGAAATTTAATTCAAATAAAGTAGTTTNATAGTTTTGCGAAATTTAATTCAAATAAAGTAGTTTTGTAATTCTTCAAATTTAATTCATATTTATATGTACGACTCTTCAATTATTAATGAAATAAATATTTATAGCTACCAAGTCATTTCTCTTTCTCTCTCTCTCTTTCACTAAAAGCAAAACAAAACACGACAAAGAATATAAACCTATGGCTGGTATGCTTCCCGGAGTTGAGTGCGCAAGAAGACGGCGTTTCCACGGCGGTGCTCCGCCGATAGAATTCTCCAACACAGCTTCTGTGGTGGCCGGACAAGTTTGGACTAGACGACCATCGTTCTCCTTATACACTGCCAATAATGAGAGCCACCAAGCCTATATCTCCTTCTCGGTAATTAAATTAAATTAAAATGAATACAATGAAAAAAAATGATTTATACTTTTTAAAAAAAATAAATTGAAATTATACAATTTTGTAGGAGAGGAATGTTAAGAGTAAATCTTATTATGAAGATGAGAAGCTCGACGGAGCAGCGAAAGAGGCTAAAGAGAGATTAGACAAGAGGCTTAAAATCTCCCGTAAAAGAAGCGTATGATAGCAGTTCATCTCCTAATTAACCTTAAAATGCGCCAAACAAGTTTAGGCCTTTCGTTTTATTTTATTCTATAGAGATTTGTATTAATTCAGAACATGTTGGATTGTTTGTATCATTTATTATTAAAACGTTATGTTTAGAGAAAATGTTTGTTTATGTCTTAAAGGCGTATTTTAGCAATTGCTTGTGTCTGGTTAATTGTTAAGTTGCGTATTTTATGTTCTTTAATGGAAACTTCCCGGAAACTCCTATGCAGCTTCCAAGATGATTAATTTCTCAAGTAATGTCTGGTAAGCGCATTTTAGCAACTGATGTCTCCTTCCTTATGTTAAGTTGAATACTCTATGTTTTGTAATGAAAACTTCTTGGAAACTTCACAGAAACTTCTAGGCAACTTCCAAGATAAATAACGTTGATTTACTATGTGTTTAATATTTGAATTTAAATCTTTTATCTTGAATTAAATATTTAATAGTCCTCTTTGAATAAAGCTAACATTTATGATCAAAGCTAAATATTTAGAATTTAAAATTAGTTTTAGAAATAACACAATTTTAAATCTAAAGATTCATGGTTTAGCTTAGAAAGTTTTAAATGTCATTTAAATTTTGTGGTACATTTGGCTAAAAATATCTTTAGTGATATTTAAGGCAAAACAAAATATATGACGCTCCAAATGGTAATTTTGAAAATTTCCCCCACATAAAAGGCAATAACTTATCCAAAGCATAATATTAATAACTAATACGAAAGAGTCCAAAAGCAACACATGAAACTTGTTACATCATAGCAAATACTATTATCATTACCATCTTCAAGCAGAGCTTAACGGAGCCGCTATACACACCATGTGGGTCAAAAGCCAAGCTCGAGAACCAGGAAGAGGCTTTTATTACCTACCAGTAATCACCACACGAACACTTACCGTCTTTGAAATGATGAAACCGTTTGTTATCTCTCACAATAAGCTCTCTACCGATAATCTTCGACATGATCTTGATGAAGTTGTGACAGTCCGCGCACACACGCAGGTTTTTAATGATCGTTAGAGACTTCCTCGGCGGCGTGCTTATGATACCGTAAGCTATCGCTAGCCTCTCGCTGTGGTAAAGCAAAGCCTGTTCTTTAGCTTCTTGATCGATATCGTGGAGGACACAGCGTGTGTCGGGCACGTAAACCGCTCCTTTCTTAGCAGCCATCTCTTTCGCTTCGTCTTTGTAGAAAGTCAAGTTACGAAACTCGAGGATCCTACTTTTACTAGCAATCATATTCGTTTCTTTATACGATTTGGGCGGCGGGGTCGGGATTTTGTTGGCTAAAACTGCAGCTTTCGAAGGGTCGAGACTAATCATCACTTCCTCGGCGTAATCCTCCAAGTCGATATCTCCGTGTAGCCGAGCATAGCTTCTCATAGCTTCCCAAAACTCGACGGTGGGCTCGAAAGGTAGCTTAAGGATATAATCCTCGGCTTCTACGAGGTGTCCGCATTTACCAAGAACATCTAAAACACCCAAGTAATGCTCTGTCCTCGGGCTAATCCCATGCTCGTTCTTCATCGAATCGAAATGCAAGAAAGCTTCTTCTACGGCTCCTACGCTAGCACAAGCCAAAAACACCTTAAGGAAAGTCTCTTCGTTAGGTTTCAATCCTTGTTTCATAGTCATGTCTTCGAAGAGATTCAACGCGTCGTCTCCCACACCGTTGTCGCTGTAGACTTGCATCATCAAGTGCCAAGTATCAATGTCTTTATCAACCATGTGTTCAAAGACTCTCTTAGCGTCCGTGACGCTACGGCACACGCCGAACATGGCGATAACCATGTTGTTCAGTTTCGGATCGGATCTAAACCTAGACCTTAAGAAATGATCGTGTACGGTCTTCGAATGCTCGAGCGATTTAAGCTTCGAGCATGATTCGAAGAGTAAAGTGAAACATTGAGAATCAGGCAAGGCTCCTTTGTCTAGCAATTCAATGGCGTCTTTGTAACGGTTTAGCTTACATAGATGAACTACTTCGTCTATAGTAGGAGGAAGAGATACCTCGTTGTTGTTGCCACGTGTAGCGATCTGATTCGTGTTTCTTGGTTGTTGTTGTTGTTGTTGTTGTGTGTAGTATTGGCCTTGAGGATTCTGATACTGAGATCGATTCTGATTCTGATTCTGGATCTGAGGATTGTAGCCAGATCCGCCGCCGCGGTTAGGAGGAGTATAACCACCGTGTTGATTGGGATTTTGCGGCGGATATGGACGGTGAGACGGTGGATTTGAGTAATCGTTCGTCGTGACGGCGGATGTGGTTAGGTTTTTGATAGGGATTGAGATTACGGAGAAGGAGAGTGGAGAGTATAGGCGAGGAAACGGAGAGCGTGCTTGAAGAAGAGAACCGATCATATGTGTACGTGCGCAGCGAATCGCCATTAGAGAAGACATTTCTCTGAGTTTTTATTTTTTATTTTTGGAGAAAACCCTGAGGAAACCTAAACCCTAAAAGTGTGAGAGTCTGTGATAGAGAAGAAGAGTGAGGACGAGAATCAAAGGTGGCTAATGGCTATAATAATATTGGGCCAGATAGGTTGCTTATCTTTGGGCCTTATTTGGGCTTAAGAGGAGATATTCGAAAATTTAAAATTCTTTTGTTTTTTTTTCTTCTTTACCACAAAAAGATTATTTTCGCAAGAAACATAGGGTGTGATTGGTAACTTGAGTTACTATTGAGTTAAGTTGAGTTAT
>OVAT01000315.1:0-11213 GCA_900406305.1 Cochlearia officinalis
GTCTGTGGCGCAGAGAGGTTCATGCCGTCGTTGTTTCCCAAATGATTATAGCTCACAATGGAAGTAGGCTATCACAAAGAACAAAACATATCAATCACAAGGTTAGGTTTCTTGACTAACAAGAAAGAACCCAAGTTAGGTTAGCTTGCGGAACAAGCTATCTTTTGTTATTTACCTTAATACCAGCTCCAACAAGAAAATCGACTAAAACTGATTTCATCTTAGTCTGACCACTCTTGAAATCATCACCACCGATTAAACAGTTCTTCGATATAGCCAATTCGATAAGACCAGGAACAAAAGTGTTTTGAGGACTCCCATTGATGAAAGGTATGCCTTCAAGAACACAAGCAATGGCGTAAAGTGTAGAAGGCGAGATCTCAGACTCGTTCTTTTCGACAGAAGCTAACAGATTCTCCATCGTATCGTTAAGACCAACAATCACGTCGCTGTAACGCTCTGTGTTTGCTGTCCAAAGAACAACCAACTTATCCACTTTGTTCTTCTCCTTAAACTCCCTAAACAAAGATTCCATCACACACAATAAAAACCACAAACACCATCAATACACTTACTAGCTAACGATTATCTTATATTAGTATTGGAGATATTTCTTAAAATACCACCAAAACAAAAGTTAGCCATAAAAAGCTTGTGATGGTATTTTTGTCCTAAGAACTTTAAAAGATGGTGTTTTCGGACAATTGTCCTGTAAGAAATTTACCTCATGTCTTTGATGATGTGATCAACTTGTTCCTTCTTAGTACCTTTGATCACGCTATTAGCACGTGACCCTTGATTAGCAGCAATGAAATCAGGATCAAAGACACCAGGGAGAGGGATCATATGCTCCATGTAAGGCCTAAGCTGTTTCTGAAGATCAATGTCAAGCACTCTTGCTCTAGCCATTGCATCAGCTAAGTTCATATCACTAATGTCCCAACCACCAAAGACAACATCGTCTGGGTTAACCATTGGTAACAGACTCTTGAAAGGAGCGTAGATCTCTTCTCCATTGTAAGAACCGACACGGATCGATGAAGCTTGTGTTAGTGAACCAAAGTAATTGGCTTGTTGTACTTTGTCTTTAGTAGCCCATGAGATTCCTCTGGAGAAATAACAAAACCGGTTAATTGTCTAAACCGGACNAACAAAGGAATGTGTGTGTGTGTGTGTGTTGGTTTTTGCTTACTCTTTGTTAGCAATCACACCAGCTGTTAAAGTTGATCCATTGTTACCTCCCCAACCAACAAGCATCACCCTAATAATCCATTGTTAAATTTCATGATTTTAACACCGACCCATATGAATTCGAGTCAAGACAATGAAGAAAACAAGTTAAAAATTCAAACTTTCTTCTGGGTTTTTATAAGATCGAACCAAGATGAAATCGAGTCGCGAAAGTGAAGAACACAAGTGAAAAAAATTCAAACTTTGAATCTGGGTTCGAAAATTGAGGGGATATTACCCTAATTTAGGTACACGAATGTCAGTATTGAAATGGTATTTGACGGTTTTGGGCTTGACGATCCATTGATATTTGCCGTGACGGTTCTCGTGAACGACCTCTGTTGTCTCGTAATCGTAAACAGAGTGGATCTCACTCTCTGTGTATTTCACGTTCGGGCTCTCCACTTTAAAGCTCTCTACAAACATTTTTTATCTTTGTTTCTCTCTCTCTCTCTTCTGTGTTTTCTAAGGTATGTTTTGTGATCTCTAATCGTCGAGAAATAGCGAGGATATATATAGAGAAGACGGAGAAGAAGAAGAGTGAAGGACACGTGGCGGCTTGACAGTGTATCTATGGTTTGTTTACTTATCAGCGACCGAGCCCACTAATAAAGCCCATTAAGGGCCACACGTGAGTGTATCGCACGTGTGGATGAAACCAGAATGTGAGAGGCACTTTGGGAAGCTGGGTCCATTAATACACACACGTGGCGTGATTTACGTGAAGACAAGTCATATTCGTTTTTTTGCTTTCTCATTATTCATGGGTCCCACGGTTTTCACTCTCGAAGGCACCCGAGAAGGAGAAACAGAAGCGGTTTCAAAAACGATAGAGACGAAAACGCGTGGATGCCACGCGCGGTCTATTTTGTGGAACTGGTTGTTTTGGATGGATGGACACGTTGTGTGGAATAATATGCGATGTCACGTTCAAGTAATGGCGCGTGAGGGATTTTAACAGTTAAGTAACGACCGTTTTCGGACAAGAGTTTAGGAGGGTCCCAAGTAGGCAAGGTTCTGTTTTGATAATAAAGAAAACGAGGCAAGGACCCATAAAAATGGACAAAAAATATTAGTTGTTGATGATTTTTATTAAAATTTATTTGTGTTCTAAATGTCTAATATTATTTTTAGTGCTTGACCTGTTTTAAACAATTGATGCTGACATATGTGTTTTTGTGGTTATACACTTACTTATTGAGACCAATTAAATTCAGGAAAGGTTAAAACGTCGTTGTCCTATTGTCTTGAATAATTGTGGACCTTTCTAGTGAATAATAAATAGTACATGGTAGATGAAGCAATAACCACAAACCACAAAAGCCATGATTTGTGGTTAAAAAGCAAAAACCAACAAAAAAGTTGAATGTTTCTTTTTACTTAAACAATATACACATGCATGAATGGTCCTATATGTTATAAATGACCAATCAATGTTGTCTTAGTTGAATGTTTATTTTATGTTTGGCTCACATATGGTAAAACACAAAGCAATTTTGAGTTCTAATCAATGATCAATAATGGTTTATTATTGGTTATATGAAATGTAAAGGATAGAACAGAGCATAAAACAAAGAGTTCGTTTTATTGGATTGGAGACAAAAGTGGATACATATATATATAGTTTACAACAACATCATATAACCAATCAAACACACACACACACATTCTTTATGTGTGTGTCTGAACCGGTTACACAGAGACATTAGCACCCAATGGCTCAAGGGCCTTCTTGATCTTCTCGACAGCGGCTTGCAGAACATCGAGAGATGTTGCGTATGATATGCGAATACAACTATCGTCTCCAAATGCATCACCAGGAACCATTGCTACCTATTAAACAACAAACACAGACCCGAAAAAAGACAAAATCAAAACTCTGTAGATGAAAAACTATCAAGACCATAATTTACCTGGAACTTGTCAAGAAAGTATAATGCAAGAGACGACGAGTCATTGATCAAACCAAAACCTTCAGCTTCTGATCCATAGTAAGCACTGAAGTCAATGAAGAGATAAAAAGCTCCCTGCAAGTCAACACATTAACAGTCAACAATCAAGAACAAGAAGAAGAAGAAGAAGTAACTAGCTTCAGAGATATAAGGAGATAGCGCACCTGAGGTTCAGAGATCTTGACGCCTTTGATTTCACCGAGGCTTTTAACCAAGAAATCTCTTCTTTCTCTGTATGCTTTAACCATCTCCGCAACTGTTTCTCCACCGGCTTTTCCTAAACCAAGTGCAGCAACACCTGCTTTCTGAGCAATGCTACTAGCTCCTGAAGTTACCTTAACAAAGAAACAGCAAACCGATATTCATATAATGTCCCGACAAAAAAAATCTAGAGACATATGTTTGTATATATATATAGATTACCTGGCCTTGTAATTTACTACAAGCTGCAACTATGTGTTTAGGACCAGCAAGATAGCCAAGCCTCCAACCCGTCATTGCGAAAGCCTTTACATGTAATACGATCAGCAAATAATTTGATCGGTCTAACCATTAAAGACCAATTCAATGATAAAACTTTTACCTTTGAGAAACCGTTTATTGTCAAAGTTCTTTCATACATGTCTGGCAAAGAAGCGAAGCTTGTGTGTGTTGCTGGCGCATATATTATGTGTTCATATATTTCATCTGATAACACCTATAAAAGAAAAGAACAAACCAGAGAGTTTTTTTAAGCTTAAGCAAAGAAAAAAGCGATGGAGTTGTGTCTTTACGCTATATCTATATACCAGAAGCCTTGGATGTTTAGCAACTATCCGTGCAATCTCTTCAAGCAACTTCTTAGGGTAAACAGAACCAGTAGGGTTAGAAGGAGAGCAAAGAATCATAAGCCTAGATTTTTCAGTCAATTTAGACTCGAGATCCTTTGGATCCAACAAGAAGTTATCAGAAATCTTTGTAGGAATAATCACGGGGGTCGCATCAGCTAGCCTCGCCTGTTCTGTGTAACTAACCCAATACGGCGCAGGGATTATAACCTATAGAGGAAAAACACACACACACATAACAGTTAATATTCAAAACAATATCGAAAGAAGAAGCTTCAAACAAAGATTTGTTATAGTATATACTTCATCACCAGGTGAACAAACTGCAAGAACAGCTTGTAAGATACTTTGTTTAGCTCCATTACTAACCAATATCTGATCCGGCGCATAAGTCAATCCATTTTCCTCTGTTTAAAAAACCAATTTTGATTCCATTTTCGACATAATCAAATCACAAAAAGCAAAAGTGTGTCCTTTTTTATACCTTTAAGCTTTCGACATATGGCTTGTCTGAGTTCTGTAATACCTGCATTTAGCGTATACCTAGTGAAACCTTCTCGGATGGCATTGATCCCGGCCTATATGTGTAACAAAACTGATTCAGAATCAGAACAAAACCAGTGGAGAGAGAGAGAGAGAGAGAGACAGAACATATAAAGTATGAATGTAATAACCTCGGATACGGTTTTAGGTGTGTCGAAATCAGGTTCTCCAGCAGCTAATCTGATAACAGGGACACCGGATTGAACAAGGGTCGCTGCGAGATCGGTTATAACCATTGTTTTTGATGGTTTCAATGATTTAACACGAGGGCTAAGCGAAGTATCTACTGATAGTGATTGTAGAGTTTGTGCATCGTTTGGTTTAGCCATGGCACAGATTCTAGACGAAACCTTGTCTGTTTTTTTACAGTACCTAAACGTTAACAGAGACAAAGAGAACCTAAATCAACTATACATAGAATCTAACAACAGTGATTCCAATTTCAAAGTTCTGATTTTTGAGGAACAAGCCAAATCAAAGAAGATAAAAAAAAAGCTACGAAATTTGAAGAATTAGAGAGTAGATAACGAGACTTACGAGAAGGAGAGACGAATTGGGTTGAAACGAATCGATCCGATTAGGTTCTTATTTGGATATGGGTTTGGTTCGATTCTGGAGACGGCGGAGGAAATGGCGGCGGCGGCGGAAGAGGCGTGAGACGACATAGGAGAAGGTGTGTGGGAGGTTTGGTGAGAGTGGAGATTTATAAAGACTCGAGCTTTGTGGTGATTTTGTAGAGAGGAGAGAAAGTTGGAGGAGTTGGTGAGGCCAAACTTATGAAATTTTCATAATTATATTTCCCTTTAAAAATTGTATGATATATTAATATATATTTGTATTGGGCTGTTAATTCTATTTTTTAAATTTTCCAAGAGGGTTTAAATTGTAAGAAACAAAAGTTTTTGGGTGGAAATATAAATATTTAAAAATAGAAACAAAGCTTCGTCACTCCCAAACGCTACAGAGTAATAAATCTTTGTGAAGCAAAAAGGGCGAAAATACAAAAAAAAGTGGAGAAATGGAGAGAAGAAGCGATTCTCATAAAACCACCGTAGATCTTCTATATTGGTCGCAGATCCGTCTTCCCTCCGCTGCTAATCGCTCTAACCAGGTTCGTTTTCCACGGCGAACTTAACAAATCGTTCTCCGGCGATTCCGTTTTTTTTAATATATATATATATATTTTTTTTGAAAATTGATTTCAGCCGTCGGATGGGATCAGCGAGGCGCTTAGTGGATGTAAAATCACTAACGAAGAAACCAAATCGGTTAATAAAAAGTAATTTAACACAATTTAATCTCTTTGGTTTTTGAATGTTTCGTCTTTTTGATTTAGGGTTTTTGATTTAGGGTTTTACTGTTAAGAGAAGAATCATTTTTTTTACTTTTGATTTAAGGGTTATTTTGTTTGAAAAAAAGGAAATAAAATTAGGTTTAATCCGCTTTTATAATGTGATTTCTTCAGAGAAATTCCTTAAAATACCACCCAAAATAGTTTTTGGCACAAAAATTGGTATTTTGTTAAAAAAATTTGTGCTAAGTAATTCATGATGCTTCCTTATTGTTACTACTAGCTCAATACTTGTTTGGTGAATGTGATTTTACTTCACAATTTTGATTTGTATGCTCTAAGTTCTTGTTTCAGTGTATCATACAAGAAGAATTGTTCTAGTCACAAGCTTAAAGAAATGAATGGTAGTGACATATTCTCGGATAATGGTATAAATGAACCAAACCATAAGACTATAAACCATTACCATCAAGATCAGGTACTCTTTACTTGTCTCATCGATATTATAATCTTTGAAAAATGATTCAATAGATGTTAAATTTGATAATGTTATCTATCTAAATGGTTACTGTGTTTTTTGCAGCATAGCCAGATATCTTTCAGCGGCGAAGAGAACGCGACTCCTAAGAAACCAATTACTTTAACAGAGGCTGCTAAGCAAAAGGAGTTTAGCAGAACCGTACTAACCGAATCAGATTCAAATAGCAAGAAGAAGAAGCAGATGTCAATCATTAAGACCAAAGCAACAACTAGTGGTCATGACAACAACAACTTTGAGTCTCTTCTTCCTCTTCCTGAAAACAAACCTTGCCGCTCCTTCGCTTCAACAGAACAAGAAGTTAAAGTAAATAAGAACACGGAGGAACATGAACCAAGGAACTCACGTTCATCTGTTAAAGCTGCAAGTGTAAGTAGTGTCTTTACGACTTTGTGATGACAATAAATTTAAGGGAAGCTTTTAAGTTCTTAGTACTAAAATATCGTCACAAAATTTTTCCCCTTAAATACTAAAAAGTTTTTGGCCTAAAATACCACAAAATTTAGATTAGTTTAAACTGTAAAAGCTTCTAAACTAAAATCTTGATAACTTGTGATGGTATTTTTGATTGATGGTATTTTAAGTAAATTCTGTAATATAAAAGTTGTATGTATATTTGTGTCAACAGGGGAAAAGCAGAAACAAAGAAGATGTAGTGAAGTCATGGAAGAAGATACAACACAACCCTAGGTTTCATCAACTCACAAGCAACGGTATCTTCAAATCCGACACGATCCCTCCTGGCTATTCCGAGAAGATGCATAGCTCTGCTAAACTACGCGAAATGAGCGGACACAACATATTCGAAGACGGGAAATCAGAATATCGGGATTACTATGGCGGCGCGAAGCGGCCTCCCGGTGGTGAAAGCAGCATTTCGTTGGTCTAAATTAAAATACGTAAAGATCACGGCACTGTCTAAATATGTTTATGCTTAGGTTTATATGTTTTTTAGGTTTTTACAATGGAAGTGGTTTGTGTGTTGTGTGGTGTTCTTTTTTGTGTTATGGTTTTCAAGTGATCATAACTAACTAGAGAAACTCTCTAACACGAACTCTTGTGTTACGCGAGTTTGTAAAAAAATGTATTCGCATTTTACGCGAGTTTTCCTCACGCGCCATCGAAAATAGATGATTTATAAAGTGCTTTTTGTGGATTTGGGCGCGTCGAGATGCTTCCTCTCACTGTTGTATTTGTTAACAGACATTAAAGAATAAAGGGTAAAATCGACTTTTCAAAAAGTCTCGTCGTCGTGCTTGGTGGTTTCTTTAAACTTACCAAAAATAGGAGAGCTCTTTGTGAAACCAATGCTTTGTGTTTGTTTTGCAATTCTCATAGAAGCAACTTTCTGAAATCTGAGTTTTTATTTTACTTTTTTTTTTTTTTTTTTTTTAATNNTTTTTTTTTTTTTTTGTTTCTTAATATCAAATTAAAGGAGATAGAGAGATATGGCATCGGTGTCACCATTGGCGAAATATAAATTGGTGTTCTTAGGAGATCAATCTGTAGGCAAAACAAGTATCATTACTCGTTTTATGTATGACAAATTCGACACAACTTACCAGGTAATTATATTTTGTAATTAATCTGAATTATCATTGCTTGAAAAAAATAATAATTTTGTTTCATCATTTGATCTCATGATTAGTCAATCAATATATACATATGTATAATGCGAGCTTATATAAATATTGTCTACCACAATATTGATCTTTTGGGTGCAATGTAAAATGTATATATCAATACATTATTTACTTAATGAAAGATCGATATAAAAGTAATAGCACAATTGTATTTAATTAATTAACAAAGGTTATAATTTACTAGAAACATATAAAAAATAATGTGGCAAATACAAGTTTTTGGTAAACTATATATAAATCACGTTGAAATTATACATTCGCAAATTAAAAAATTTAAGCTTACAAAACTAAAATATTGAAGAAAAAAATATCAATATTTCTATCGATCTAAGATTTTCGCCAACATACAACTTTTTTCATTTCACAGGCTACTATTGGAATCGATTTCTTATCGAAAACAATGTACCTTGAAGACCGAACTGTTCGTCTACAACTTTGGTAAGAAATAGTTAATTATACTCAATTCTTTCTTTAGTCTTGAACAATATAAACATAATCTCGCTTTTTCGCCGATTAGTAATAATGTCACACATATATGGATTGTGTTTTTTTATTTCTTTTATAGGGATACTGCAGGACAAGAAAGATTCAGAAGTTTAATACCAAGTTACATTAGAGATTCTTCTGTTGCTGTTGTTGTCTATGATGTTACTAATAGGCTCTCATTTCTCAACACTTCTAAATGGATCGAAGAAGTCCGTAACGAAAGAGCCGGTGATGTTATCATTGTTCTTGTCGGAAACAAGACCGATCTTGTCGAAAAAAGGTAAAAAAACACTTTTACACCCACATTTCAATCATCATCATTTTATATTTTCCGTTCTTTCGAGAACATTCAATAAAATTAATACATAGAAAACTAGCATGGCTTATGCGCTATCATATGATGTTACAAATCGAGAAATGATCCAAATTTTCTTTATAAAAAGAAACATATAGTATAACATTTATAACAATAGATTAATACCTCTATAACTTAATTAATAGTCATGAAAAATTTATAGTGTTTTAGTAAAATAGTATAGTTTCAACGTTATTAATTTGTAAAGATTTTATAGTATTTCTTTTCATAAGTATTGGCTTTGTAAATATTGTTTTCTTCTTCTTGTGTTGTTGAAAATGTCTAGACAAGTTTCTATTGAAGAAGGAGAAAGTAAAGGTAGTGAGCATGGAGTTATATTCATCGAGACAAGCGCGAAAGCAGGATTCAATATCAAGCCTTTGTTTCGAAAAATCGCCGCGGCATTACCGGGAATGGAATCGTATTCAAACACTAAAAATGAGGATATGGTTGATGTTAACCTTAAACCGAGTTCGAATTCGTCCCAAGGAGATCAACAAGGAGGAGGTTGTTCATGTTAATTATCCAAGAAAAAAAAATTATAAAATCTTTTTATGAACAAGATCTTTTGTTTCTACCTTTTAACACATCTTTTTGTGAATTCTAATTGTTTTTGTGACTCAACATGTGAGTGTATAAAACCCAAAAAAAAACATGCGAGTGTATTTTTGTTTTGTTTTTTACAATTGTTTAAGAGCGATGTAACAATAGGGATCTTTTATGCATGGTATTTGTGGCTTTTTGCCTCTTTCTCTAATATGTCAACGAGTTAATAAAAATTAAGTTCGTGGAATAGAGGCAAAATAACAATTAATGAGAAAATTGTAAAATGCGTAGGTTCTAAAACACACGCAATTTGCTAATAGGTAGTTTTTCAAAATAGATATGTTTTGATCAAAACTACTTTATTTGGTAATTACATCTAAAAAGAAATACCAAATAAATATATAATATAATTAGGGTAAATTTGCCGAATGGACAGTTTTTTAAAACAAACTAAAAAACTAGACACTTTACTATTCATAATTGCAAATTTTTGTCGATGAAGAAATTTTTTGTAAATATAATGATCACTATCTTTTGTCGATGACGAAAGCTATAGAATATAACATTAGTCTTAAAATGGTCTTCAAAATACTATTAGAGAGAGAGTCACGAGAATGTTGTTTTTTATTTATGTTCATATATATATTGTTTTAGAATTCAAAGTATTTGACATTTTATAAATTCAATTCAAACGGTTTGATTATTAATCATATAACGTGACATTTTAGTATTAAAGTTTATGATTGAACCGCACGTACGTCCATACCATACCATACAATGCCTATATATATGATAAGGTCATTAGTTACATGGACTCATCAAACAACAACACCTTTAAATATTTTCCAAAGAAAATTCTAACAAAGCCAAAACTACATTTTACAAACATTTTAATTTACAATTTTCGCAATGGTTTCAATGGAGGCATTAGCAATGTCGGGATCGGATTATCAAGAATTTGGACTTAGTATTGAGGAATGGGAGCTTCAAGATTCTATCGTGCCGCCTCATTTGCTAATCGATGATTTTGAAGAAGAAAAAGAAGACAAAAAAGTTTCTAAAGGGGAAGACAATCATCATCAAGGTGATAATGATGATAGAGTTTTTGATGGTTTAGTGGTTAAAGAAGTTGTTACTATTTGTGACATTAGAGCTTTAATTGAGAATTTTATGGAAAAATCTATTTCATATGTCATTGTTCATCTTAAGCAACTTATGTTTTTAAGATTTCTTCTCGAAAACATTTTGTTTAACCATGTTTTTGAGTTTCTTTTTTAATTGGTTTCTTTGATATATTTTTCCATAATGAGTGGATTAGTTTATGATGTAATGTAAGTATTTGTATACATGTTTGACAAATTGAATTATAAACTTAACTAATGAAACTTAATTCAGTTTATATGGTTACATTATAGTTATATTAAACTCGGGATAATTAAGAACAAAAAAAAAATCAAATACATGTTTGTGTTTATTCATTTCACGTTTGACTATTTCTCTAATTAATAGAGCATAAAAGAGAGAATAGTCTCGTTTTCACGTTTTATTTTTCAGGCGAAAAAGATAAAAAAAAAATGTGTTTTGTTTCTTATAAATTCACGAGAATCTTGATGGTATTATTACAAAAGTACGCACCATGACGTTTGCATCAATACGTAATTTCGTACTTACGCATATGAATATGGTGCAACAATATTATATATATTTCAAAATATGGTGTTCTATACATTTTTGAATACTAATTAAATCTCGGATATTATCACTAAATGGACATGGAGAAATCAATAATTAGGTGAAGGAAA
>OVAT01000317.1:0-11199 GCA_900406305.1 Cochlearia officinalis
TCATTTTAGCAAATTTCCACCCACCATTTGTATATTTAGCAAATTTACCCTAAAAACTATTAGTTTTTTTGATGTTTTTTTAGTGAATTGTTCTTAAAATAGCTTATAGAATAATTTATAAAAAAAAAAGAGGAAAATGAAATAGTACAAAGACAGCTAACACAAGACCTGAAGCAGCGAATCTATTGTCTCACCCTGTACCAGGCATACTAACGTGCTTTCCATTCACGTAAACTAATCCTAAAATTGCATTAAAAAAAACTTACATTAATAGTACAAAGACAACTAATGTCTATTTTTTTGTTTAACTAGTTATATTATGGCATCCAAAAACTTACATGAACTATATATATAAGATATTATCTTCTACAGTACACTAGTAGTTTTTTATTTTATTTAAAAGTATATCTTCATGTATTTAATTTAGGCTTTTTAGTGACCAATTACTTTTCCATTTAAACCAAATTTTAATCGTCCATCCAATTAACATGTAATATTTACCTGACAAAATATATTTTAAAGTCTATAAAATTATAAATCGATTAAATCTGTAATGTTGGTTATTAATTTTCACTTGTGTCCTTTATGATAAAAATTCCGTTTCATGTATTTTTCCTTCGAAATCAAACTCCACTTTTTGAAATATAAAATTTATTTATCAAAATATATATATATATATATANAATTTTTAATTTTTAAGGCCTAGAAGACGCAAGTCACGTGATTAAACTGGACCATATGTTAGAAATAGTCCACTGGTGGCATTAATAAAATTAGGCCAATATATATGGGCTTCAATCTTTATTATACTCGACCTTCTTAGGTTCAAAGTTTAATATACTGGATATCTCTTCAAAAAATGTTTAATTTATGATAATTTATATGCCGATTAAAAAAAGATTTTCAAAGGTAACTAATCTCATACAAGATTACAACTGGATTGCGGATACATCCGGCGTATTTGTAATACAGTAGGAAAGAACAACACCGGGAAGAAAAAAAAATATGATTACAACTCGAACCATATATTTGTTAACATTTTTTAGTGAGAACCAAAGTATAAGTTAGATCCTTAAATGATTTGCCATCAAAAACATTTTAAAATATTTTATCCAATCAAGCTCAAAACGAAAATCAAATGTATAACATGATTAAGATCTAACAAAGAATGATTATGAGATTTTGAATAAAAACAAAAAGAATTGATGATAGAGAATGATGGTCTCCACTCTCTCCACAAAATATACAAAACTCCAAAACAAAAATCGTAATCACTATTTGTCGTGGCTCATACTGCATTTGGGCTTTGGCCCACACTACAACACAAAACTTCGTTGAAATATTAACTCGCGTCTCGACAAGCAAATCAGTTTACTTTTTTGCCTCTCTAGAAATTACTACTCTATTGGTATTTTAAATTTAATCACATCCTTTCCCTTTATTTTTTCATAAACTAATAAAAATTTAAAGATAATGATTAATTTGAGAAACAAGGAGCATCTTTGTTAATACCAAAGCCCGATATAATCCGCATCTATAACGATAAACTCATCTATTAAAATCACAGAATATAATAAATAATATAATATTAAAAAGCAATAAAAAAGATTTTATAAAAATCTGCACTAAAGTCTAAGCGTTGCGCATTTATCATTTTCTGGCACTGTCTAAATCCTCATGGTATCAATTACAATCACGAGATTCACAAATCACAACAAGCTTCTAAATATCGGGTAAACGGGTCAGGTTATATCCATTAACTCCGGGTTTTGACCCGAAAACCCGACCTTAGTTTCCATATTTCGTCTCCACGGTTACGTTCCTTTTTTTCAGTAACTTCACCACTCTCTCGTCTAAACCGTGGAAACTTCGACCTGACCCGACCCGGTTTCGGATCCGAAATCGGCGACTAGGATCTCTCTCTGTGATGGACTTCTCTACGACGGTCACGTCAACGGCGTCTAACGGTCACGGTTCGCCGCGTGACTCTTCCTTCCCTTCAAGCTTCACTAAGTTTAACTCCGCTTTAACGGCGGGTCTTCTGAATCCGATGTCTCCTCCGCCACCTCCAGCGATGCTCGACAAGGCTCGATCGAGTCCGACGCTATTCGAGATGATGGCTAGCGAAGCCGATACCATAGGAAGAGCTCCGGTTCAGATCCAGAGCAACGGTATGCTTCCGTCTTCGTCTTCTTCTTCTTCGGCGGGGACGGCGGCGGCTGCGAGGACGGCGAATGGGAATCATCATCTCGTAATCTCGGCTCAGGATAAGCAGGCGCTTGCGATGCAACGGATCTCTGATCTTCTGGTGATTCGTAGCCCAGGGAATCAGTTCAACGACCCTTCGTCGAGTGATGTCAAGCTTACTCTGAGTTCCAAAGACGGGATTAGCATCACCATGTGCGTGCATAGGCAGATCCTTGTAGCTCACAGTAGGTTTTTCGCCGTGAAATTGTCGGATCGGTGGTCGAAGCAGCAGCTTCCGCCGTCGTCTTCTCCGTACATTGTTGAGATCTCGGATTGTGATGACGTGGAGGTGTATATCGAGACGCTTATGCTCATGTACTGTAGTGATCTAAGGAAGAAGATGATGAGACAGGACGTCTCTAGGGTTCTTGGTATCTTGAAGGTACTGTGTGAAATTGCTTGAAACTCCATCAAGCTTTATGTGTTATTGATTGAATCCTTGTGCATTGTTGTTATTTTAGGTTTCAGCAGCGATTGGGTTTGATGCAGGAGTGCTTTCATGTCTTGAGTACTTGGAAGCAGCACCATGGTCAGAAGATGAAGAGTTCAGGATCGCTTCGTTGTTGTCCGAGTTACACCTTGAAAACGTAGGTGCAACAGAAGTTCTGAGAAGGGTTTCTGTGGAAGCTAGCAATGGGAACAGTGGGAGTAACGGTGGCGGTAGCAGCAACGACGAGGTGATATTGAATCTTTTGCATATAGTTCTCGAAGGCAAAGACGAGAAAGCGAGGCGCGACATGAAAACCCTTGTCTCCAAAATGCTTAGAGAGAACTCGTCCGGAAACGATCTTAGAAAAGAGTCGTTGTACTTGGCTTGTGACGGATGTTTGCATAAACTTAAGCGGCAGTTTCTACAAGCAGCAGAGTCGGATTTGGAGAACGTTGATCAGATAGCAAGGCAAGCGGATAATCTGCATTGGATTCTGGATATATTGATAGACCGACAAATCGCAGAGGAGTTTCTTGTGATGTGGGCTTCTCTCTCTGAGCTATCCGAGGTGCACGGTAAGGTCCCTGTTGTTCATAGGTTTGAGATTAGCAGAGTAACAGCAAGAATCTTTGTCGGGATTGGTAAGGGACAGATTCTGACACCAAAGGAAGTGAGGTGTTTGTTGCTGAGGAACTGGTTGAAACCTTTCTACGATGATTTTGCGTGGATGAAGAGAGCGTCGAAAGGGCTTGATCGGTATTTGATCGAGGATGGTTTAAGCAATACAATTCTCACTCTACCTCTTGCTTGGCAGCAAGAGTTTTTCTTAGCTTGGTTTGATCGGTTCTTGAACTCAAACGAAGACTGTCTTAACATCCAGAGAGGATTCGAAGTTTGGTGGAGACGGGCGTTCTGGAGACGGAAAGAACAGAGTCAAGAGCATGCTCGGCTAAGAATCACATCTGACAACTCTTGAGAATCTATCAGGTCTGCTTAACCATGATTTTGTTCACTTAGCTAGAGGATCACACAATGAGGAAGAAGAAGACAAGGGTATGTAAGATCTTGGACACGAGGTTGACAATGTACGAGGTAAGCAAGGTTTGTCGGATCGATACCTGTATCGTGGAAGTAGTGTTTCATTTTGATGAGTAGGAGCTCTTTGTTGTGCATTTATCTGAATTTTGTTTAGTCTGTCATGTGTCTGAAAGAAGAAGCTTTCCTCTTAAACCCAACTCTATGCTTTCTCTAGTTTTGGATCTGATTCTATTAAGGGCGCGAAATATGACAATATGTAACAAACAATTTATTTACCTGGCAAAGAAACCAAAACATAGTCATCACACGAAGACACCCTTAAAATGTGAAAATGGGTGAGAACTTGCTTCTATGAAAGATTTGGCTACACGATGTTGAGTTCCAAATGTTACCAATCTTTAATATCCAAAGAATGTTTCTTTTCGAGTAACACTTTGATTCCGCATGAGCCACGGGATGTGCTGCGTTGTCTTGGTGTGCAGCTTTCAAAGAACTCAAAGCTTCGCTTCTTACACGCCAAGGTTATCAAGTCTGGTCTTGAAGCTAATATCCTCTTCAACGATATATGCATCAAGAACAGTGCTCATCTGAGAAAAAACAAAGGGTTTAGAGTAACTACCGATTAACTTCTAATGAAGTAAAATGTTAATACCTTTGACCTCTGGCTATTGTGATTCCAGTCAGATGGCTACACCAGTCCTAAGCTGTTGATTTTTCAGAATTCAATACAATCTCAACCAGCTGAATATTGCCGCTTAGTACAGATGCTTTGCGAGATGGCAAGAAGGAGAATCCATCCAAGAGTTTCACGCACTTAAGACCCCATTTCACCATCAGGAACTCGATCAGATGATGCCCACTGCAAAAACAAAATACTCGCCACCCTAAACTTCTGCATATATGTTAGATGACAAGGACGTACGGAATAACAAGACCTATGTACCTTCTGTTATGATACGTCGTGATAAAAACTGCATCTGGAGAACTTTGAAGCAGAAACGAGACTGTCGCAAAGAGATCATCAAACGCTATACAAAGCCAAGATTCCGTCAACTCATTTGTAAGAACAAACTAGGAGGAGTTATGACTCTACAGAACAAAAAGATAAGGTCAAGACAAAGAAAAACAAATGAACTAACCACTTGAATCATATAAAACATCAGCCCCGAGTATAATGTTAGGCCGCAGGTCAAATATCGACGCATCCCACACTCCCCAAGTGAGACCCATTACCTGCAATGGATAGCCACAAGTAACTTATAGTAGGCCCTAAATGCCTCATGTAAACAAACGTATAAATAGAATGGCCTTTAATCATCATTATATGGAACTAATGATGGTCATGGAAACTAATAATTTAGCAGATATATACATTACATTACAGGTTAGCTTGTTAAGCTCACAGACTCCTCTCATATTTGTCAAAACCTACAAATATATAATAAAAAAACAATCAATGACACTCATAAATCACAGAACCAAATTAACAAAAGCATTACAACATAAGAACATTATAGACATCACACCTCTGTTTTACTCGCATCATCGGTAAGTGTTACATTAGCCCCAACTTTCGCAGCTACTAAACCGGGCAAGGAAGTACCAGCTCCAAGCTGCATTGCAGTTTCAATAAACACAAGTCTAAGAACAGTTAAACAAATCTCAAAGCAATTTAATTCAAAGACAACAAGCTGATTCATGAGCTTAAACACAGAACACAATCACACACATATTCAAAGTTCTGCTTCAACAACATAATCAAAATCAAAAGCTAATAAAGAGTCTTTTGCATAGAAATAAATTAACCTCGATGATATCAGAGCCGTGGAATCTGGATCTCTGTTGCCAAACATACTCGGCGAGGATAACGCTACATGGCCAAACAAACAAACCATACTCCTCCTTCATATTCTACAACACAAAACCAAACGGTGAGAAACCACGGAAGAAGAAGAAGAAGAAGAAGATGACGATTAATAAATCGCCATTGTTCACCAACGAGAGCTTAATGATACAAAATACCTCAATAATAGAAACCGAGATTGAAGTATCGGAATCTCCATCACCATCGAAATCATGCTGCGAGATCGTCGTCGTCGTCATGGGTCAATTACTTGAGATTTTGAAAAAAATCATATGTCAAGGCCCAAGAGAGGTATAAAATTAGGGTTTTTTTTTTTTTAATTTAGTGGGAAGGAGGAATAGAGAGAGATATAGTTTAGTCCCACATCGGTAAAGTAGAGAAGTAGGAAGGTAATTAGTTGGCTATAAAAAGAAATGTGGTGGGTATGTTAAAAAGTATGATCCTTCAGGCAAGTTAAAGGGGAAATGAGGAGTGGTTAATAATCTCACTAAATTATGTGAGAAGAGAGTTTCGCTCAGCCTTTTTTTACGACAATTGAGCTCTCTCCTTCTTTTATCATCTGATCCCTCCCCTGAATCGATCATATTTTACTTTTTTTCATAGAGTTTGTTTTTTTTTGTTTTTTATTAGTTTTTTTTGTTTTTTAACTTTCGAATAAAAAAGTTTTTGTTAATGTTTTTTACAATTTATTTTAATTATTTATTTTACTCGAGTCTTTTAAGTTTTAGCTAATAAATCTTCTACTGGAGTTTCTTTTTTTTTGAGGTTTGGATTGTATTTATATTTTAAATAGTAGGGAATTAAAATTGGGAAATTTCAAATTTGAGTTACTTTATATGATTGTAAATTTGCATTGGTTTTAGTTTTGCTTACTCTTTGTTTTTAAGCTCTATTAACCAAAATTAAGGTTAACTCAAAGACCCTAAACCACTTATATGAAGTATGACATCTTCGAACAAAAGGAACCTTGATTCGTTCATGTGGTATTGATGTAATAAAGTTGTCTTCACACGAAAACTAAAATTTAAGACAATTTAATTGTTGTAAAATATCTTATTCTTCAAGTCAAAATTAAGAGATAAGGTTGTTTATTTGCGGTCCCTTTCAAGTTTGAAAAAAAGTCGCAGAGTGATATGTATACAAGACTAAAGATATTGTATTGGGTTTTGTTTTGTTATTTTCCAGAATTCTCAAATGTTGGAAATATGATATTTTATTCATTAATGATTTGCTAGTATTTGTCCATAAAATACAAGATAAGAAAATAGAAGACCATTGTATTTATATTTATTGGATACTTTTATGATACTACAAACTTGTTTCCTATGGCTCTTTCGCATTATACAGATCTGAGTTTTACTCCTCCCTGAAATGACACTAATTTGATAAATAAAGACTAATATAATAAATCATCCCAAAGGGACCTTGTAAGAAAATATGTGATCATAAATTGTACTCATCGAAAGTTTTATTTTACAGCGAATATACAAACCAATAGCCCATTTAAGGCCCATTTAATCCGATAAGTTGCCACGTCATCAGCTCCCTTGCTTTTATCGTCTTCTTCCCCGAAACCCTGAAAGCTTGAGATTATACAAAGAGAGAGAGATCGAAGCACGCAAAGGATCCTCCGATCTCAACAAATTTTGAATCACAATCTTCTTCCTTCGATTCATTATTGTCTCCATCACTGTTTAACTCCTCAAAAGCTTCCACGATTTCAAACTCCCTATTCCGATTTCTTCCGTCTAGATCTGGAACACCACGCTTCGAAATAAGCTTAGAAATCGGAAAAAAACCGTAAAGATGATTCCATGGGGTGGAGTAACGTGCTGCCTTAGCGCCGCCGCGCTTTACCTTCTTGGCCGGAGTAGTGGCAGGTTCGTAAATTCCTTACTTACGCATCGGTCTCTTCCACGAAAAGCTTAGATACTAATCAAAATCAATTGTTATTCTATGATGATCGCTCGCAGGGATGCTGAAGTGCTCAAAACCGTCACTAGAGTTAACCAGCTCAAGGAGTTAGGTACATCTTCTTCTTCATCTTCCACAAGTTGCTTTATCTACTCTCATAAATGGTTTGTTGATCATGTTTTTGGATTGGTTTGGATTTGAAGCGCAATTGCTAGACTTAGATAGCAAGATTCTTCCTTTCATTGTGGCTGTATCGGGAAGAGTGGGATCTGATATGCCTATCAAGTGTGAGCATAGCGGCATACGCGGTGTTATGGTCGAGGAAACGGTATGTGTGTACTGTGTAGTGATAATTAAGGCATGTAATCCTGTTTTGTTTTCTAGGTGTATGTGAAGCTCTTAGGGATATTGTGATGATTTTCAGGCTGAACAGCATTTTCTGAAACACAATGAGACTGGTTCTTGGGTACAAGATAGTGCATTGATGCTTTCCATGAGTAAAGAGGTTCCTTGGTTTCTGGTAAGCCAATTATAGTAGCTTACTGTTTCTGTTGTTGGATGTTTCTTGGAAATGTTTCTTAAAGTCTAAAATTGTCTGTTTGCGCATAGGACGATGGGACAAGTCGTGTGAATGTAGTTGGAGCTCGTGGTGCAACCGGCTTTGCCTTGACTGTTGGAAGTGAAGTCTTTGAAGAGTCAGGACGCTCGCTTGTAAGAGGAACACTTGATTATCTCCAAGGCCTTAAGGTTTTTCGCTTGTTCTTTCTTGCTATTTATTTATTGGTCTTTCTAATTTGCTTAAGAGGCCATTGATTTGTTTCAGATGCTTGGAGTAAAACGCATTGAGCGTGTTCTTCCAACTGGAATGCCGCTAACAATTGTTGGTGAGGTATGTCGTATTTTCAGTGTTTTAGTTTCATCTCTTTTGCTTAAGTTGTACATGGCACACTGACTCCTACAGTTAAGGATTTGCTACTTGACAATTTATCAAACCTATGTAGATCATATGTCGATCTTTGTATAGAGGAGCTTAAATCTAGTCTCTGTTGGTGCCATGTATTGACAGGCTGTCAAGGACGATATTGGAGATTTCAGGATTCAAAAACCAGAGAGAGGGCCTTTCTACGTCTCTCCTAAATCACTCGATCAGCTCATTTCTAATCTGGGAAAATGGTCAAGGTAGTCTCTCCCCCTCTCTCTCTCTCTCTTCTCTTGCTTTTTTTCTCCTATACTCTTGCATAAAAACGGCAATGACCCAAACTGATCGATAAGCATCTAACTTTACAGGTGGTACAAGTATGCCTCCATGGGTTTAACTGTTTTTGGTGTGTTTCTAATAACAAAGCATGTCATTGATCATGTTCTAGAGAGAAGACGGCGACGAGAGTTGCAGAAAAGGTATGTCACAATCACGAAATAGTTGTTCTCAAGTAGATGAGTGTACTATATTGCGGTTTGTTTCCCTCGAAACTATGTCCGCGTAAAAGTAACTAAGTTGTTATTACAGAGTGCTTGATGCAGCAGCTAAGAGAGCTGAGTTAGATAGCGAAGGTATCAATTGGTGAATCTTTTCTCTACATATAAGTTTATAGTAGTCTCTGATCACACAAAACTCTCTTCCCATCAGGTTCAAACGGTTCACATGAGAGCGTATCAGATTCGACCAAGAAAGAAGACGCTGTTCCTGACCTATGTGTGATCTGTCTAGAGCAAGAGTACAACGCTGTGTTTGTACCGTAAGCATTCCTATTTTCGCTGATTTCTACATTTTGCAACATGCAAATAAAAAACCTTGTGGTTGGTACTCGCAGGTGTGGTCATATGTGTTGCTGCACCACATGCTCCTCCCACTTGAACAACTGTCCACTTTGCCGGAAACGGATAGATCAGGTGGTTAAGACTTATCGTCACTGAAACAACAAACAACCTCATGCCCGCGCAAGCATTCTCTACTCGTTCGAGCCTCTCACTCTCTTATATGTAAATATCGCAAAAAGATCAAAAACGTTATAGCTTAGTGTTCTTTATCCTTCCTTGTTTGATTTGGAGAAGAATACATTTGAATCATATAAAAGCATAAGGGTGTTTGCTAGTTTCAGGTAACAGTACATTTGTTTTTATATATATAATAATAGAGTCGCTACCAATGCCTTGAGATGTTTTTGCTTGATTTACATAGTTATGATTCTAATCTAATCAATGCATAAAAAGTTAAAAACTCATAATTTTGTTAGATATTAAAAGCAAACAAAAGTTGTGATAAGAAGTAGTATTATGCTACTCTTGATAGAAAAGAGTAGAATAAACTATTACATCTTATAAAAAAAATAAAATTCAAGAGTTTCAAACTTTTATAAGAGATAAATTGGTAAAAGAATAATTATAAGGTTAAAAATATGATGATGCCTAAACTAATATAATTAAAATATAAGTCATATCTATCAAATATGTTTATTGTTAATTGGATATAGTTCAATTTAATATGAAAACTTGACTTTGTTGTTTTAGTGATTTAATCATAGTCTTGTACATGTCGCGTGTGACCAAATCTCTACGTTTAGTGTAACGAAACGATAACGTTGACTATCTTGGTTAGTGTAACGAAACGATAACGTTGACTATCTTGGTGAACGCATTGCATACGACACCGTTTTGTTTTACAATATGGAAGTACAGTACTTCTTTTTGTCCTTTTATTACATCACCACATTAAGTACAAACCCATGAATTAACAAATACCGTATACATACATACTTACATAGAAATACATACAATTTAAAACCGCTCAAATATAAAATCATATTGTATAAACATATAATTTAAAACGATGAAGGAAAAGAAGTTGATAAGGTAGATATTGATCCACAAGTCATTGATACATCTTGGTTTCCAACAAAAGATGAATCTTCCACGTTTATGTTAAGGTTGTCCCAAAAGTAATAACTAGAGGAGCATTGTTGTGAATCTATCCATTGATCATAGTTTATTTCTTGCTTCTTTGAATTTTCCAAGGCCATATACCCATGATCTTGAACATTATTGTTGTCATTTGTAGCAATGTTATCAACATTTCCATCTACTAAATCCGGTACATTGTAGCTTATAACTGTTTCGATATCTGTATTGGTTGAGTTGTTGAGCAAATGTTGAGCTTGGAAAGGTTCTTGTTGAGGAAGATTCATATCCCACTCTTCCGTATTAATCGCTAGAAATGCTTGTTCGCAAACACTTCCTCTTTGTGTGTGATCATCTTCATGATCAATGTTCTTGTTTGTGATGATGTTTTGAGAGAACACTCCTTCTAGGATAGGTTGTGTTGCATCTACCGCAAAGAGAGGAGGTTTATAGTGAGAGAAAAGGGTTTCTTGAATCTTTATATTAGTTTCTTGATCAATATTGTTGAAATTTAGTTGGTTAGGAGAATCCATAAAACCGTCGAAATTTAGGTTATGGATAGTCGATGTCGCAACATCAGTAAGAGTTGATGTAGCATCCGCGTTCAATGTAACCGTAGTAATTGATGATGGTTGACGACGGTTGTAGTGGTGGTGCGGTTTTCGAATCTTTTTCTTGATCCATGAATTCCAATAGTTTTTTATTTCGTTATCTGTTCTTCCGGGTAAATGACTCGCAATATGAGCCCATCTGAAAACATATACAAGAATTAATAAGAAACATATAAATGATTATATATATATATATATAT
>OVAT01000318.1:0-11178 GCA_900406305.1 Cochlearia officinalis
TAATGATCTCTGTTACCTTTACTCTTCTTTTATTATGTTGACTTTGGTCAAGAGACATGTGATCTCCATCACATGTGCAAGGCACGTGAGTCTCTTTAAATCAAACACGTGAGATCTTCTTTCTCATCTAGAGTCTTTGTAACACTTGNTTTCTTCGTTGTTGAATCATATCCAACAGTGTTGGTGAAAATCTTGACGGATAATTTGCGTATGGATTGATTAAGTTGGTGCGGAGATTCAAGACAATAGCAAAGATATAGAAGAAATTTTTCTCGGTAAAAAAGATTTTGATTCTTTCTTTTTTTGTCTTTATCTTTTTTGTTGATTGCGTTAGATTATATATGATTTGTGTAGATGTAAAAATGAAACTAGGCCAATAATAATATTAAATTTGAATTTATGTTTGTAAGAATAAAATTAGGCAAGGATGAGATTATTCTTGATGATAACGATAAAAAACTTGTCTCAAAATCATGTGCACTTATTAACCATGTACCTCTATTACTAGTCCCACTCATGATTCATGTATGTTTCACAGAGAAAGTGACGTAGATAGATATCCAAATATTTATTATTTATTATTATTATTTCTTTATTATTTCATTTATTATTTATTAGTTATTATCTTTTATTATTCTAGATTGTTTTAGGGTTTTTAGATTAATATAAATAAAACTTTTAAATTTAGGTTTGTATGAAGATTTTGATTAATTAATAAAATAGAGTTTTTGGCTTTTGAAAGAAGAGTATTCTCGTTTTTTGTTTTCGATAGATCTATTGAGAGATCTCAACAAATTCAATAAGGTTTGGTTTATTCGGGATACTCAGACTAAACGAATAACTTTGCGTTTATCTTTAGTTATCCAGGTATTCTCAGAATCAACGAATCTCTAGTTTATATATTTTCGCTTTCGCGGTGCTTCAGAAAGACTTTAGTTTATTTGGCCAAGTTTTTGTAGAATTGGGTTTTACATCAATTTATGTGTTTGGTTCTTACACATCTGCTTAATTAGTGTTTGGTTATTATACATATATGTGATGATAATAGTGGGATAATCTTGGTTCTTGTTTTTTAGAATAAACATGTTCTTTATTTAAACTTCATCCATATACAAAGTGTGTTTCGATTTACAAATAATGGTTTGATTATGGTTGTTTTTAATGGTTGTTGTGCTTAATGCTTGTTGGTTGTGGTGTTTAATAGTTTTTGACTACTTGTTTCACTTGTTTTAATACTTTGTGGTTGTAGTGATTAATGGACGAAACTTGTTTTCATAGTTAGTAACCAACCTTTAGTTGTTTGTTACTTGTGCATAAATATCATTAAATGCTAAGCTAACCACCAAAGTTTTAATAAAACTTTCTTTATAAGTCATGTTAAATGCTGCAAATCAACCATAATATGATAATTGTACAAAAGGGCACTCTAAATTTTCATTAGATGCTAGAATGATAAATATAAAAACATATCATAACTTGTCTAAGGTGTGCATGGATGATTATGCTGCATTGTTAAAAGAATATTTACCTTCAGATAATTTAGCTGCTGAAACGTTTTATGAAATTCAAAAGTTGGTTATTAGTCTTGGTTTACCGTATCAGTCAATTGATGTTTGTGTAGACAATTGTATGATTTTTTGGAAAGATGACGACATTCTTGAGGAATGTCGATTTTGCAAAAAACCAAGATACATGCCAGAAAGAGTAGGTCGTAAGAGTGTACCATACCAAAAGATGTGGTATCTTCCTATAACAGACAATTTGAAAAGGATGTATCACTCAGAGCGGACGACTTCTTCAATGAGGTGGTATGCAGAACATACACGAAAGCCTGGAGAGGTGACCCACTCATCAGGTTCAAGTATGAAAACAGTGTCGCACGCTCTATCGCGGACATCATCAAAGGATATTTCACGGAACCGCATCCCAACTGGACGCACACTCCAAAACACGTCAAGAAGACATGGTTCAAATGCTTCGCAGTAATTATTATTTCATTTTTTATTCATTTATTTTAATTAACTTTGAAATTAATATATTTATCACCTTCACGAATTATTAAATTTGTCTATTTTTGTAGCAAAAGTGGCATTAAGACATCTCGACCAACGAGGAAGTGAAGACGAAGTTCAACAAGACCGCGAAGTTTCGTCTGTTTCGTCCGACCTATACCGTCTTCGATTGGAAGGATAAATGGAGAGTCGCCGGAGACGCCGCGAGACCAAATTTTTTGTCGAACACGGTTTTGTACGGTCTGAAGGCGTACTGGACGGATGGACACAACGCCAACGTAGCGACGGAGTGTTCCACCTCCAGGAACACTAAGTTGCCAGACGAGACGCCGAAACAAATGACTCATACATTCGGTCAGATCTCTTTTGTGGGACGGATGTTTGGCATGGTAAGTTTTGATGATTCAATTGTCTTTAAATTTAATTTTCAATTTATTAATGTATTATTAACACTTTAAATTTAATTTTACACCAAAGAGTTGGGTCACAAACCACCCGCTAGCGCCGTGTTCGAGAAGACGCACAAGAAAAAGAACGACGACTTCGTTGATGGGCACTCCAAGCAGATTTTCACTAAGCTTGAAGCTCGGAAGACCGAGATCGAGAGTCAGCGCTCTCAGAGATCCCGAGGAGTCACTCAGCAACCCGACGAGCCTCTTTCCACCGTCAATCTCGATCAGCTCTTCGAGCAAGTCAAATTTTAATTTATCGTTTACTATTATATTCTAATTTTCATATTATTTAAAATTTCGATTTTTAATATTTTTATAGGGTGCTTTAAAGAAGAAATAGCGGATTATAGGGTTGAGATCTATCCAACACGTCATGCTTATTCAGCCTTCCTACCGATCTCCGATTCAGATGGAGACCGAGATTCAGACGCTTCATCAGTAGCAAACCAATTCGGAAAAGACTTTCGCCTATTACAACAACCTTTTCTCGGTTCTTTCTTCTTCTAACCCCGAGCTTCAGCATATCATGCAGACGAATTCCAACCGTCCGACACAACCTCCATCGAACACCGTCGATCCAGAAAACCCGACGCATGATATTTTCGGGGATGATATAGATTTTGATTTAGGAAGCGGTTATGATCATGTATACAAAATATTGTAATTTGTTTTTTCATTTTATTTTTTTTAATAAAATCATTCGGAATCGTCGTAAATTCGTCGACATTTAACTAGAATTTACGACGATTTTTTAAAAACGAATATACGTCAAAAGAAAACGACGATTATACATTGATAACTCTATATACGAACTCGTATTATACTTGTAAATTTACAGCGGAATAGTCGATGTAAAACAGTTGTAAAATTACAACGAATTTACATTGTACATTTTCAAACAATTATACAATGATTTAGCTTCTTTGTACATATTACCACGATTTTACGACGATTTGGTTTTTACTTCGATCATTTAACGACGATTTTGAATTCGTTGTTAAATTGTAGTTAAACCTATTTAATTTTATTTAACAACGATTTCTTTCGTTGCTAAATACGTGTTTTCTTGTAGGGTCGGTCCAATTATTTCAGTTTGGTTTCGATGCGTTTATTTAGATTCAAATATTTTGTCCACTTTATAATATAATAAATAACAATTTTCATAGTGTAAAATAGTTTGGAATAAATTAATTTATAAATTATGTTAAAAATTTACTATATGGAATATGTATTACAAATATTATATAGTAACAAAAAATTTTACTTCGATAACTTTTAATATTTAAATAACTTTTGATCATTCGGTTCTATTTCAAAAAATTGTTTCGTTTCGGATTTCAGTTTCGGGTATTCAGTTAGTAAATTTTTCTTCCTATTCGAGAGATTTAGTTTTTGGATTGGTTTCAATTTGGATATTTTAGTTATGTTCATGTTTAATATTTTAGATCCGGGTAATTTGGATATAATATCGTAACAAAAAAAATTATATGAAATGATTAAATTATTATTTGTTTGTAAAATAATAAAAAAACTATAAAAAATAAAAACTTCTAAATATTTTTATATATTGGCATGTAAAAAAAAATATGTATCACTAATTTCTAAATTAAATTTATAGACATATAAAACGATTTTAAAATATATAGCCTTTCCGTGATGTACCACATGTTAAATCCTAGTTACTTGTTAAAAATGAAAGACGACTCTCATGAATAGCACTAAACAAAGTCTTTTTAACACAATTAGCACACATATTCGAAAGTTTTACAAATACCATTAAAAAGTTTTTTCTCATAAATACAACAAGTCTTAAACTTTCAAAATTATACCCAAAACCTTCAAACCTATACCCTACTCTTATTAAAACTATACTCTACTTCCTTCAAAATTATACCCTAAACACTATATAGCGGACCCAAATGAAGAAAAAAAAAATCTAAAAGTGTTAAAACTATTTTTTGTATTTGTGGTATTTTTGTAAACTGTTAGTTTTTAATGGTATTTTTAATATAAAAACATTTTGATGATATTTTTGTTATAAAAAACTTTGTAATTGTATTTTCAAAACAAAATCTGATTTTGATTGTATTCTAAGGAATTTATCAAAAAGATTTAGCATTTTAAATTTCTTATTTTGGGTTTTTTTAATTTTCATTTAAACTTGGAGAGTACCCGCTTTGTTCTATAATTTTTTTTGATTAATTTCTCTTTATCTTATCATGTGTTTCGATTGATATCATTTAGTTGGTATTTTTAGTTTTGTTTTGATTTCAGTGATATTATAGCGCTCATGCTGGAAACTTATTTATGTGATCGATTTATAAAGCACAAAGAGTATGTGAAAGTGAAAAAGAAAGATGGCAAAAATAATCATCCATATTATCCAACTTTGACAAATCAGTAGTGAAAACAAACAAAGGAGCAAAAAGATGAGAGAGAGTGAGAACCCCTGGTTCTCTCCGAATCAAGCCTCCGTCCTGAACCTGTTGCCGCCCACCTCTGGTGGCCCTCCTGACCGCCCCTGTCTAGCCCCTCCCGAACCTGTCCCACCCGACCATTTCCCTCCTCTCCCCTCCCATGCTACTAAACTTCTTCTCCAGATCCAGAAACCTTGTCCACAAATTTCTCCACCAAAGGGGACTGTGGTGAGTTTTTCGTATCTTGGTACTTCTCTGATTCCTACTACTGGTGTTGATTCAACCCAGACACAAGTTCAGTCCTTTGTTTTGAATGAGCATGTGGGAATCTCAAACCCTGACTCTACCACTGAGGATGAGATGTCAAAATCTCCTCCTAGATCCACTACTACTGTGGCCTCTTTGGCCCATATTTGTTCTCCTACTATAGATCAAATTCAGACTTCGGTAGTGCTGGGTCCGATTTGATTGTTCCTGCGAGTTCCCCCATTGTTGGTCTTCCTGGTTTGTCTACTACTGTTCATGTTACCTCTCTTCAAGGTTTTGAAGGTTTAACAAAGCTTCCTCAGAAAAATGACCCATCCTTTAACCTAAACCCTACGACTATACCATATTCTACCACTAATCAAAGCCGAGATGTGGCTCTCCCCGTTGGTCCTGTTGCTAATCCCTTCTTACCATCTTCTGCTCCACCTCCAGTTAAAGAAAATCCACTTCCTTCCACCCCGATTAAACCCCAAACAGTACCCCCAATTTTCACCCCACAAAACACAACCAACCCAAACACAAACCCCTCAAATAAGACCTTTTCTGATCCGCTTCCCAAACCTATTCCTCCTCTAACTTTGAACCAATCATGGGTAACTAAAGCAAGTCTCTCCCTGGACAAATCCTTGAAGCGGCTTGCCCCTACTTTTTATTCAGTCTCTGGAATTCCACAAGTGGAAGTACCAGATGAAGTCATTGAAAAGGGTGCAGAAATTCACAAGGAGTTCATAATAGGTAGCTTTGATGCTAAAATGCCTTCTTTCCAAGCCATTCAGAGTGTCCTAAACTACCTATGGGGAAAAGGAAAAAGGTTAGAAATTCATACAAACACATTGGAAAGAACAATGCTTGTTAGGATACCAAGTGATTACATTCGTCGCAAGGTTCTAGAGAAAAGAGTTTGGTATGTGGGGACTGCGATGTTCACAGTCTATCAATGGCCAACCCATAGCAAACCGATTGCCCAAGAACTGACTACTATCCCTCATTGGGCACATCTTAAAGGTATTCCCTTGGACCTAAGACATCAACAAGGGCTAAGTTATGTGGCAGGACTAATGGGTGAACCAAAAGAAACATATGATTACACGAAGAACCTAACAAGTCTACATGTTGCTCATGTCAAGATAGTAGCAGATCTTACTAAGCCACTACCATCTAAAGTTGAGTTAAAGAGGAAGAATGGAAAGATAATACATGTTGAGGTTGAATATCCGTGGATTCCACCTTCTTGCTCCCACTCCAAAAAGTTTGGCCACATATTCAAAGATTGCCTCTTAACCTCACCAACATGGGTTCCTACTTCAGCCGTTAAAACAACAACTCCTGCTAAGGCTCGNCGAGCCTCTCCGTCAGTCTACACAACAACAAATAACTATTCAGCCTCAGTCTGACCGACCATTGTCGGGTCAGCCTGAATCAGCTCAAGAACTTTTTGCCGATGTTTTGGAAGAGATTCTTCAACCTCCACCTGTTACCCTGCCTTCTCCCATTAATCCTTTCACCACCAACCATTCTCTTGTTGTTAATCCCTCCCCTTCACAGATCCCCTTTTTCCCCTACAATTTTTCTGCCTCCTTTTGTCCTACTCTACCACAATTTTTTTTTTGGATATAGGAACCTTAGCTTTCACTGATTCCCCTTTGAAAGCAAATAAAGTCATAGGCCAACCTGCTTTTAAAAGAAAACCTCATTTTAAACATCTATCCACAACCAAGAAAAAGGCCATTAAACCACCTCTAAACTTAGCTCACCCAAACAAATGTGCTATTCTCAATAACCGTAACTTCTCTGCCTCTTTCACTGAAGTTCCTCAAAACATAGCCCCTCCTCTTGTTAACCAAATCTCTTCCCTAACCAGTAAACCACAAATTTTTTGCCCTCTACTACTTCTCTTGAAGGTGCTCTCCTCTCAAAAGGAGTGTCCCCATCCCTTTTTAAAATGTGTACAAAACTCTTTTTTTGGAATGTCCGTGGTATTAATAACCCGGATAGACATCGGAAAATTAGTAATTGGCTAAGTATTTATAAGCCTATTTTGGTACCTTATTGGAAACACATGTCAAGGAACCTCAGTTGAACCATGTTTTTTCTTCTATTGGCCAGAGTTGGAACTTCTTATCCAACCATGCTTCTGATCCAGAGGGAAGAATTATTGTTATCTGGAAACACCCGACTCTAGTGGCGTTGCTTCACCAATCAAGACAGTCTCTAACTTGTGAAATCACCTTGTCCACTAGTCTGAAAGTGGTTTACACGGCTGTCTATGCGTCCAAAAATGTTGAGGAAAGAGCAGACCTGTGGTGGAACTTCTTCAAATTCAGTCTTCTCTCAACCTTCAAATTGTTCCTTGGGTCATAGGGGGAGATTTCAACCAAATAATCCACTACAATGAGCATTCTTCCGTTGCAGTTGACGTTATTTCTCCTCCTATGGCTGATTTCAAAAACTCTCTAACTCAATTGGTGATGCAGCGGCGGAAGCGATTAGGGATAAATTTAATCTATGGAGAGAATCTAGTTGGGAGTTTTTGATTTGAGATTCCAAGGGCCTCTCTTCACGTGGACTAATAAAAACTCGTTGGCTCCAGTTGCTGAAAAATTGGATAGACTCTTGGTAAATTTTACCTGGGTGGCTGCCTTCCCAAATAGTTTGGCCTCCTTCTTAGCTCCGGAAAAATTGGACCACTGCCCTTGTTTACTTGATCTAACCGTACCTCTCCCAAAAGTCGGCACTAGACCTTTCAAATTTTTCAACTACCTAACCCTTCACCGTAATTTCATCCCCACCTTGGAAGTGGCTTGGGTTCAGGCTAGAGGATATGCATCGACTCTCTCTCATCTGTGTGTGAAACTGAAAGTTATAAAGAGGGATTTAAAGCTACTAAACAGAGAGAACTTCTCACAAAGTCAANCGAGGCGCTTCAACAACCAACTCCTATTCTCTTCCAGCAAGAAAAGGATCTCCTGAAGAATTGGACTTTCCTAAGATCAATTGAAGAAGCTTATTTAAGGCAAAAGTCAAGGATAAATTGGCTTAAAGAAGGGGATCACAACACTACCTTTTTTCATAGAGTCTCCAAAGTCAGGAATTCCTTCAACTCAATAAGATCCTTCGCATTGACTTCTGGTAACATCATCACAGACCCTCAGGAGATGGGAGACCATGCGGTTGCTCACTTCAAGTCACTCATAGCCCCGGATGTACTTTCTTTTTCAACATCAACTCCCTCTTGGTTTCATAGCTTGTCATCTTATTCTTGTCCATTAGCAGCTTCCGGTTTGATGACATCTCTTCCTGACAATGTGGAGATTATTAAAGTTATTTCAAAGATGAATCCGAATAAAGCTCCTGGTCCAGATGGCCTAACCTCGGGGTTCTTCAAAAAAGCATGGCCTTTACTTGGGGAAGAAGTGATAGAATCAATCAAACAATTTTTCAGATCAGGTTTCCTTCCATCGGCAGCTAACTCAACTATCCTTTGTCTAGTTTCGAAGCGTCCAGGAGCATCCACCATTGGTGATTACTGGCCTATATCTTGTTGCAATACGATCTACAAAGCAATTTCAAAAATGTTAGTCTCAAGGCTGAAGTCAATTCTACCGGAGCTAATACAACCTAACCAAACTGCCTTCGTCCAACAAAGGTTACTGGGAGAGAACACGCTACTTGCTACTGAGATTGTACAGGGTTATCATAGAAACAAGGGACCTAAGAGGATAACAATCAAAGTGGATATAGCAAAGGCTTTTGATACAATCAACTGGGACTTTATTTTCAATGGTTTGTCTACTTTGCAATTGCCTATCACTTACATAAACTGGCTTAAGGCATGTGTTTGTTCTCCATCTTTTACAGTTGAGTACAATGGGACGGTTCAGGGGTACTTCAAAGGAAAAAGAGGTCTAAGGCAGGGAGACCCTTTGTCACCTTTTGTTATTTCTATGAACTGGCTTTCTTTGTTATTGGATAAAGCTGCTAGGGAGGGAAAGTTCAACTATCATCACAATTGTAAGGATTCAGGGCTTACCCATTTATGCTATGTTGATGATCTACTAATCTTTAAAGATGGTTCAGTCCGGTCTGTGGAAAGTATCCTTGAGGTCCTAAAACAGTTTGAAAGACAATCAGGATTAGCACCGAGCATCTTTAAGACAAGTTTTTATACTTGTGGTTTATCCATACAAGAGATAAATGAAATAAAATCTATCTCTGGCCTGTTCCATGGTGAGCTGCCTATAAGATACTTGGGAGTCCCACTAACTACAAAGAAGCTCTCATTTGCAAACTGCCAGCCTTTGTTGTTTCATGTAAAAGGGAAGATCAACTCATGGTCAGCTAAGTCCCTTTCTTTTGCTGGTAGATTATTGCTAATAAACATGGTGGTGGCTGGTATCTCAAACTTCTGGTGTGCTGCTTTTGTCCTACCAAAAGCAATTATCAAGTGTATTACAACTTTGTGCAATGCTTATCTATGGAAAGGAAGTTTAGAAGGAAGCTACAACGCAAGAGTAGCATGGGATACAATAACTAATTCAAAGGAAGAAGGAGGTCTAGGTGTGAGGAATCTTATCTTTTGGAACAAGGCTTGTCTACTAAAGCTGGTGTGGATACTCTTCTTTAGATCAGGTTCCATTTGGGTTGCTTGGTGGGTCAAAAATGTCCTTTCAGGTTCTGTCAACAACTTTTGGTCAATAGAGACAAAACAGAGTCGCTCTTGGCTAACCAAAAAGCTTATAAATATCCGAGATGTTGCGTTTCTGTGGATCAAAGTAAGAGTGCAAGATGGACGTACGACAAGATTCTGGACAGACAACTGGTGCTCTTTAGGGAAAGTGAAAGACCTACTGCAAGGAACAAACACTATGAGATTGAGGATTTCAAACCGAGCAATACTTAGAGATCTATGGGAAGAAGAAAATTGGAATTTACCTCCGGCAAGATCAGATGCTCAAGTCGGACTGTGGGCTCATATTTCTACCTTACTACTAACTGATGGAAGTGATTACTTTGAATGGTATGTCGGGGAAAAAGTTACGACTTCTTATTCAACAAAAGAAATTTACAAACTTCTAAAGCCTCACTCACCGATAGTTCCATGGGCAAACGCAATTTGGTGTACGAGAGGTATCCCTAAACACAACTTTCTCACTTGGCTCTTTGTACTAAATAGGTGCCCGACGGCAGAGAGAATCCACGGTTGGGGACTCACGATGGAGCTTAGATGCTCATTTTGTAACCGGGGAATAGATAGTCGTGACCCCTTGTTTTTCGCATGTCCATACTCTTGGTCTATCTGGGAAAAGATTGCGCGGCGTTGTAGATTTACACCTTCAGCGGATTGGAACACCACTTTGAACTGCATGCAAGCACTATCCTGTCCAAAGCCACAAAGAATTGTGTCCCTAAAGGGAGCAATTTTATTTTCGATCGGCAGACTCAATTTTCGCTGCAATCTCATCTACAATCAAAAATAAAATTGCTCCCTTTAGGGACACAAACCCATCCCTAACATCCTTAATGTTCCAGTAGTGGATAAACTTTTGAAGATCCATGAATGCAGCCCCAAGTACTTCTCTTCCGGTTCATTAACCCCTCCCTCGGGAAAATAGAACGACATTAACTATGGCATCTTTTATACTAGTTCAAAAATGGTTCTTTGACTTTTGTGTGTTTCGTATTTTTAATTGGGCCTTGCTCAAATACACTGCATGTGGGTTGTAACCTTTTTATTTAGTGCTTTTAATTGAATGCCCTTATAACAAAAAAAAATAATCATCCATGTTCACTACAAAAAAACACTGTTATATTCTACGGCATTTTCGACCAAATTTGATGGTCGGAAATTTCCGACGGAAATCCGACCAAAAACCGACGATCGGTCGGAAACGGTCGGAAATTTCCGACGAGAACAGAGTGGTCGGAATTTGGTCGGAAATTTCCCACCAAATTCTGACCAAAACCGACGACATTGAAGTCTGGTCGGAAATTGGTCGGAATTTCCGACCACAATCCGACCAATTTCAGACG
>OVAT01000319.1:0-11174 GCA_900406305.1 Cochlearia officinalis
TTGAACACAAAATTGACTTGAACCATCGGTTGACCCACCGGTTCCCGAAAGATCAGTGGTTTTATCTGAATTTTTAATAATCCGAGTTTTATGATAAATAGAGACCGGATTGACATATTTTTCATTGTTAAACGGGTCATATCATGGTTTCAAAANTTTCATTGTTAAACGGGTCATATCATGGTTTCAAAACACTATGTAGTTATTGTTTAACAATGATAAACCTCAAATTAAACTTCGCGTTTAACGCGAATCACATGACATCCAAATTCTTTTTATCTCATTTTATACTACACATTGTTTTTACCAATAAATATTTCTTCTTTTATCCGTAAATTTTTATCCCGCGCCAAGCGCGGATAACTTTCTAGTATAACTTGAAAACATAGATAAAAACCTATTTAAATTATAAAGCCCATTAAACCTCTAAGCCCAAAACCAAAAAAAAACCTAAGAAATTAAGAGAGTTTAGTCTCTAGAGTGCAGCCGGCGTTTTTGTCGGATCTTCACAACTCATACCGGAGAACTGATCGATCTTGATGCCATTGTCACCATTTTTTTCGTCGACCTGAGATACCTTAACACCACTGAAGCCACCGTGATATCTGCCACAAACACCACAACTACCAATACTTCGATGAACCAATTTAAAACCATAATCTATTACCTATGCTCCTTGAAACTGTTTAACTTCACTTCCTAGGACTCGATTTACAAAAATAAATTTTAATTAAATATATTTTGTAGAATAAATTTTAAGAATGTATTTTTAGATTTTTGGTCGCTACATGATCTTTTTTATTCATAAATCATTTTTCTATTGTAAAAAAATAGAAAAAAATATTTTCTCGCGTAGGGCATCCGAAAACGTCGGACCGGCCCTGGGGCCACCATGAACGAAACTTAGCCGACCGAGGATGCTGCTGAAGCCAAACTCGCCAGAAACAAAAGCCAGCTGACGGTTCTGTCGAAGCAACTGAAGCCCGAGTCAAAAGCTGAAGAGATCTTTTAAGAAACAAGTCTTTAGAAGCATAAGCCGCCCAATCGTTCGCCGGAGAGACGAAACAATGACGGAGATAAAAACCGATCCTAACCACCGCTGTTGAAGCCGACCGTTGTCGGAGGAGAAACCACCACTCTTGTCCGGAGAGGAACCGTCGATCTAAGTGGTGGAGGCGAGATTGAGTCTTCCTCTCTCTGAAAGTTACTTGAGAGAGAAGAGAAAGAGAGACTCGCTCTAAATTTGAACAAACTTATGAAGTTTTCCTAAGATAAATTAGTATTGTAATTCTTAGAAAATATAATTGTTATTTTATATCTTTTAACTTTTCATTAGTTTACCGTTTTCGGTGCCTATAGTTTTAACTCAAAAAATTTCGTTTGTTTTTATTTTTTAAGAAACTAACGAGTCGAAAAACTAATATTTTGTGAAAGTGTTTTTCTATGACAGGTTTCGGTGAGAAACTTGGTGATTTATTTATTAGACTAATTCTGAAAAATTATATGTCTATATTTACTTATTTTGCTCTCAATCTTTAAGTTTTATTTTTAGATTTGGTAAAACCGATTGCTTTATTTTCATTATTTGCTCTATCTTGCTAAAGTATCGCTTAAGTTCTTGTCGATTAATCTGATTTTCTGTTAGTGAGAAGTGTATTTTAGCAAAGTTGTATTTTTTTTATTCTGATCTAACTATTAAAAGAGAAACATTTTTGTTTAAAGACAAAAAACAAATTTTATTTACAATGTTACCACTCAATATAACATATGGTTATGTTTAAATTCAAAGAAAACAAAAAAGAAAAACATATTAATTTCGACATTAAAATAGGAAACTAAAAAAGAAAAAAAAATATTCAAAAAAGGAAAGGAAACTTATTTTTAGTATCAAAATAAAAAATAAACATTTTCGATTTCAAAAGGTTAAAAATAATAAATCGAATAATAATATCTAAAAAGTAATTACAGAATAATTTATTAATAAAGTAAGATAATTTTTTACGGATTAATTTTAGAATTGATCTAGGTACAATGGTAGATTTTAAATTTTTAACATCAATTATGAATAACAATTATGATCTCCACATATTTTAATTTTTGTAACGGGTCATTAAAAATGACATATCGAAATTGAAATCAAGAAAAATAATTGTTATGAATACAAGCATGTTGTCGACGTAGAATATTGCCCACCGGTTTCATCAGTTTGAGCCCATTAAAATTATAATTACAATGTTATTTTTTTAATTTATTAATAAAGTTATTTTTTAAATTTATTAATAAAGTTAATTTATTACAAAGTTACTTTTTTAATAAATAATAATTTATTAATAAAGTTATTTTTTTACGGATTAATTTCATATTTAAATCTATGTATAATCGTATATTTTAATTTCTTAACATCGAATTTGAATAAAAATGATCTCCATAAATTTTAATTTTTGTAATAGGTTATTGAAAATCACTATTGATAGTTGTTATGAGACTAAATCAAATTTAATTTATATATAACATATATGTATAATTTTTCAGACGGTCATAATATATCAAATATATTTTATTAACCAAATCATATTCGTAAAATAAAAATCTATATAATTAATGAAATTGTATATTTTTATCACTATAAAAAAATAATAAAAATTACAATATATTCATGTATTATGTGAAATATAAGACCACAAACATATAATTCAATTCGATGTAGAAATTTTTTGAATACATTTTTTACATGTAAAATATATAAGTAAAACATATTTTATTATATTAAAATTACATTAAATTAAAAACCGCACGTATGTGCGGGTCCTCGTCTAGTTTAAAAGTAATTTTTACTCATCTTTCAATCGTTTAAATATCACAGTTTCGGTTTGTTTTGTAACTTGTTCTTTTTCGTTTAATTGATATTTTTAAATCAAATAGAATTGTTTCACTTGCTTAAACCGTTATAGCTTTATAATATTGACTAAAGTTTGGATTTTAGTCTCTCGTTGATTCATTTGAAACGAGTGCTTGGTTGTTGTTAAAATTTGATTATTATTGTTATCGCTTCAAGTTTTTTCCCTTTGCATATTCCGTTGTGTCTTTGCACTAAATTAAATAAATATTTGTTTTGAATTTAAATATTCTGAAATATTATTTTAATTATTATTCTGCAATTTATTCAATTAAGTGTAATTATTTATTTCCTTTGAACTTTGTGTTTAGATTTGATTAGTATATTAATTCGATTTATGTTTTTGTAAACAAATCCGATTTAAGAATGACTAACAACGAGAACCAAATTGTGGTTGATGGTCAAAACAATGATGCACCAATCGATGAGACCGTTGGAGGTGGGTCACTAGAAAACGTGACAAGAGAGACGACGCCCCAAACCCAGTTTGGGAGTGGTGGTACGACACTGGTGCCACTACTCACATATGCATGGATAAGTAGATGTTTAAAACCTATCAAAAATGCAAGAGTGAGTAACACCTGCTAATGGGTAACACCGACTCATCCAAGATCGAGGATCGTGGAACCGTTGTGTTGAAGATGACCTCCAGACGTGAGTCACTCTTAATAACGTCAAGCATGTACCTCACATGCAGAAGAATCTGATTTCCGAAACGCTAATGAACAAAGTTGTATTTGCAATTCATTTCGAGGCGGATAAACTTGTTCTTAGGAAAAATGGGGTGTATTTGGGTAGGGGTTTTTGTTAAGGACGGACTGATCATATTGAAGGTAATGATAGTCTTTCCCAAAAACGATGTAACCGATGTTTCAATTAATGAGAAAAACTCAATTGCTTATTTGGTTGAATCTTTTAATACTTGGCATGAACAATTATGACATTTAAATTATAATTATATTCAAAGATTAATGAATTTGCACCTAATTCCAAAATGCAAAATAAGCAAAGATAAATGTGAAGTATCCGTACAAGCTAAACTCACAAAACGCCATCACCCAATGTTGAAAGAACAACAAAACCTCTAGGTTTAATTCACACTGATTTATGTGATTTAAAACATGTTCAAACTAGAGGTGGGAAAATATATTTTGTGACTTTGATTGATGATTGTACAAATTATTGTTATGTATATTTGCTAAGAAGCAAAGATGAAGCCTTAGAAAAAATTAAGGAATATAAACTTGAAGTTGAAAATCAACTTTCAAAAACTATTAAGATAGTTCGAAGTGATAGAGGAGGCGAATATGATGGTTCTTTTGATGCATTTTGTAAAGAACATGGCATTATCCATCAAACGACCGCTCCAATTCACCTGAATCTAAATTAGTTGCGAAACGAAAAAACTGAACTCTGAAAGAGATGATGAACGCGATGTTGCAGGAATCTGTGTTACCCCAGAACATGTGGGGGAAGCTTTGCTTACCACTAATTATATCCTCAACAAAATACCACATAAAGTCACTGGTAAAACACCATATGAACTTTGGAAAGGTAAAGTACCTTCGTACAAATACTTGAAAGTGTGGGGGTGCCTCGCAAAAGTTGCAGCGCCACCACCGAAAAAGGTCACAATCGGACCTAAATCGATAGATTGTATTTTCATTGGATATGCACATAATAGTAGTGTTTATAGATTTATGGTTCATAAATCATATATGTCGGATATCCATGTATATACAATAATGGAATCAAGAAATGCATCTTTCTTCGAAAATGTGTTCCCTTGTAAGGAAAAAAGTTCTAAAAGAACTCGTGAAGAAAGAGATGCAACAACTTCTGAAAATGAGGCAATTTCTTTGGGCACATCGTTAGATGATGTTGAAGAACTTGAAGTTGAACCTAGGCATAGCAAAAGAGCTTGTAAGGAAATTTTTTTTGTTGAAGACTTCTTAATGGTCTTTCTTTTGGAGAATGAACCTAGAAGTTTCTCTGAAGCTATGTCTACTCCAGACGCGACTTATTGGAAAGAAGTCAGTGAAATTTACTCCATTATGCAAAATCATACTTGAGAGATAACCGATTTACTACAAGGGTTTAAGGCTCTAGGGTGTAAATGGATTTTCAGATTGAAAATGAAAACGAATGACTCAATTGATAAGTACAAAGCTAGGCTTGTTGTGCAAGGTTTCCGCCAAAAAGAAGGCTTGGATTTCTTTGACACATACTCTCCGGTAACGAGAATAACTTCAAAAAGAATGCTAATTATAGCATTGCTGCATTGAGAGACCTAGAAATACATCAAATGGGTGTAAAAACGATGTTTCTAAATGGTGATTTAGAAGAAGATATTTATATGAAACAACATGAAGGGTTTGTAGTCCCAGGACACGGACACAAAGTCTGTCGACTTGTGAAGTTGTTGTATGGACTTAAACAAGCTCCAAAACAATGGCATGCAAAACTTTATAACGTCATGTTGTCAGATGGTTTTAGCATCAATGAGTGTGATAAGTGCATATATATTAAAAGTACTCCTCACGGGTATATTATGTTATGCCTATACGTCGATGACATGCTCATTATTGGAAATAATAAAGAGATGATCATTCAAACTAAAAACATGTTAAGTGGCAAGTTTGACATGAAAGACATGGGATTAGCGGATGTGATTCTAGGAATTAAGATCATTCGGAAGGAATCATCCTGTCCCAAACTCATTATGCTAAAAAGATACTTGAGAGATTCAAAAACTACTCAAGTAAAAATGCGAAAACTCCGATTGACCCTTATATTCACCTGGAAAAACATACAAGTGAAGCAGTGTCACAATTGGAGTATGCACGAGTAATCGAAAGTCTAATGTACTTAACAAATTGTACTAGACCAGATTTAGCGCACGCAATAAATGTGTTAAGTCGCTACACGAGTAATCCAAGAGAAAAACACTGGAAGTCAAAACAAGAGTATTAGACTATGTATGTCATACTAAGAGTAATGGGTTGCACTATGGTAAAGAACCATCAGTTTTGGAACGATACAATGATGCAAACTGGATTTCTAATTCCAAGAACTCAATGTCCACTAGTGGATACATATTTATGCTAGGCAATGCAACCGTATTTTGGAAATCTTCTAAGTAAACTCTGCTATCTAGATCGACCATGGGATCTAAATTTATAGCGTTAGACAAAGATACAGAGGAAGCAGAGTGGCTTCAAAGAAATTTGGAAGATATTCCAATGTGGGAAAAACCAGTGTCGGCACTATGTGTAGACTGTGATAGCCAAGCGGTTATAGCGCGGACACTGAGTAGTATTTATAATGGTAAATCTCGTCATATAAGAAGACGACATAAAACCATTAGACATTTGATCACGACTGGTGTAATCGGAAAATTGACAACCTAGTGGATCCATTTACTAAAGGTTTGTCTCGAGTTCAAGTTGAAAAATCATCGAAAGGAATGGGTTTAAAGCCTATGATCTAAGAGGATGTTTAATGGTAACTCCACCTATATGACTGGAGATCCCAAGATCTAGGTTCAAAGGGAAAACTAAGTTAAACAAAAGATGTTAAGACCATTGTGAGATTAAAGTCTCAACCCAATTCCTTGGATGATAAACAGTGCTTCATGTAAGTATGTAGGGTGAGCGATGCTCTTAATGAGTTGATTCTATAGCTTTAAGATATAAGTGGAGTGTTAGTGGAGTGTTACAGGACACTTCTTAAAATGAAGGTAATAGCAAATCACCTTGTGAGTGTGAAATAGGGTAGTTTCTAAGAGAATGTGAGGCTATATTCTCCAACTTCACTCATGATTAACCAAACATGTTCAAGGCCGAAATGAACACAATGGAGAGCCTGATTATGTGAGAAAATGAAGCTATGTTATAGTTTTTTCTAGGTTTACATAAAAACCCGAGTGGTTCAAGACATCGTGTTCACCTCCTGGTTAAGTAAACTGGACAAATATTAACAATGACTAGTTCAGAGCTGAAAAATGCTACCACGTCAGATATAGTGGATTTTCGTTTGTACTTCCCAAAGTCTAGCTTAGTCTTGTTTAGTTAGGTTAAGTTTATCGAGTCGTCATATGTTTAGAGTCATTACTATTCATATGGGGGATTGTTACAACTTGCTTTTGACGTCTGGTGAGAGTTTCTGATGAAGAAGTTTATCGGAATGAGCGAATTTTAAGTACGATGTAACCGGTGTTGTGAGCACTATGTTATAGTGTATTCATTCGTCAAAATCGGAGTTGTGTTAAATGAGAAATGGAGATAAAATATGAATAACTTGTAAAGCAAGAAAGCTTTAACGGTAAAATGTCACATTGTATTTTGTGTTAAAGTTGATGTATGATCTCCATATAATTGGTTTCTTCATGTATGAAAAATATGTATTCATGATTTCATGTACGAATTAGCACTAGGTTAAAGTTGATGTATGATCTCCATATAATTGGATTGGACCACGATTAAGTTGGGCTTTGTATTTTATTTAAAATAACATAAGATAAAAATCCAAACCATGACATTCGAATATGAGTTTTGAATAATTCAAATCAAAAAGATATTCTCATTTTTTGAGAATAATCGTGTGTGGTTAAATGAGTTATATTCATTAATAATAATTGATTTGAAAAAGCCGTGGGAGTCAAGGTGAATTATTCACCTTAATGATAATTGATATGAATAATCAATACTCTCCATTAAACCCTTTACGTTATGACCTTGTGAGTGCTCATTGTTGGAGCTATAAAAAGGCTACGTAAGTCATTGGTATAAAACATCAAAAACACATCTTTCTTTAAGGGAAAAATAAAACAATCTCAAACAAAAGTTCTCTAGTATTTTAGTTATTTGTTTGGGAGTACATCACATAGTCCTGTTCGTTGTCGTCTATTCTTGGGTGTCGTAAGATAGACGAGTAACAATTTTATCATGGGACTCTAATTACCACGCAACCGTCGCACTACGGGGTAATTTTTGAGTTAAGGAAAAATATTCCGATCTTGACCCTGCTTACTAGGTTTTCCTAATAGGTGCTTATAGGTTTTGACAAATTTTGAGTTCTTGTATATCACTATGTATTTTATGATACTTGTTGCGACAAGAGTGATTAAAAGAAAGAGTTTTTAGTAAACTAGGTACATTTTATTTTTTAATTTGTCAATAGGGTGATTTTTTTTATTTGCATTTAGATGATTTTTTATGTTGAAAAGACAAAAATAACTCTGAACTTTCAGGTCAGATCGTGTGAACATTCATGTATATGCAAATACTAATTTGCATAATTACTAATTTTGAAGGAAGGAGGGGTATATCTGTCACAAAAAATCTGAAGGAAGGAAAATCACATAATTACTAATTTTAAAACACAAATCACCTTATTGCAAATTAATGTCCAAAATGTACCTGATTTCCTAATTTTTTCTAAATTTTTTTTACTTTCTTTTGTTTTTGCCGTTATGTTTTCACTAATGTTTTTTTGCCGATTTTTTTTTTTGAATATATTCCGATGTGACATTCTCGTATTTTCTACATTAATGGACTTTAGCTATATTCATTTTATACACACATTAACTAGGTAAGTACCTCGCGCCTTGCACGAGACATGATATTCATAAATAATATTAAGTTATATTATGGAAGACTATGAATTGATCAATTTAGGGTTGAACATTTAACTCGAGATCCGAAAGTCGAAACCGAATCGACCTGAAAAATCAGGTTTGGTCCGGTTTCGGTTCTCATATTATCCTATCGGGTTTTAATATTTTATAACTCGGATTTTCGTTATAACCCGACTGACCTGAGACCCAAATTGTACTCGAATATACCCAAAGCTTTGATAAGGTAATTTGAATTTTAGTAGGCTATTTTACCATACACATATATATAGTTTTGATAAGGTAATTTGAATTTTAGTAGGCTATTTTAATTTTTTGTGGGTTATATGAATAAGTAAAAACCAAAACCCGAACCGAATCCAAATTAATCGAAATAAGACCCAAAATTCTTACCAAAAATATGTAAAACCTAAAAATTCGAACCAAAAAATCAAAAAACCTGAACCGAATAGTATTTGGTTCCAGGTCAGGTTTTGTTAAATATATGAAACTCGACCTGAACCCGAATAGATTCGAACCGAACATGACTGTATTTATTAATAACCCTAACGGATCTTATATCCTTTAACCCAAAAAATCTGAACTCGAATGTGCCCGACCTGAAAACCGAATGCCCGGGCTCCAATCCACTAATCAAAGTTCTATACTCGTTGGCAATTTAAGAGGCATGCATCTATAAAAAACCATTATCGAAAGCCGAAATAACTATTCAAACTTTGCAAGCCTATTCAAAGAAAAACCCCGCATTATGCATACCCCGGTAAATGAAGGCGCAATCCATTTACCGAAATTCGCAGGCCCATTACACGAAGGCCCGCTTTAATGATATTGTATGTGATAAAGTCTTATTTATATTAGAAGATTTTTTATTTTGTTTCTTATTGTTTTCAATATGGGAGAAATTTAATTTTTAAAAGTTTTATATGTGAGCATGAATTCGATGGGCCTGAAATATAATTTATAGAATTCGCCGAACAAATATTATTCAAAAATATGAGGATTAAAACGCAAAAAATAAAAAATATCCTAAAAGCTCTCATGTCGCGACACGTAGACGTTTTGTCTTTTCTTTTAATAGTATAGATAGCTCGACACGTTTAATGGGACTTAAATAATTAAGTTACATGCCCATTTACATATTTTAAATGCTATATCGTTTTTTACCTGACCTTCAATTAAAATTAGGATTTTCGTGTCTTGCCCTGCTTTTAGAATACAAAATCGAAAATATAGCTTTGATAAACCTAACCTCCCCCAAAATCTTCAAAAGAGATATATTTGCAAATGTGATATTTGCACAAATATGTTCACACCGATGTCCATTGTCTATGTAAATATAGACTATCACTAGTAAAAAAAACCGGAATACCCACGAAAATTTTCGTGGGTTCTTAGGCTGTTTTTTCGTGGGTAACCCACGAAAAGCCACGAAAAAATTTCGTGGATATAGCGTCGTGGGTAGAAATTTTCGTGGGTAATTAGCCACGAAAAACCCACGAAAATTTTCGTGGGTAGTCTGATAAACCACGAAAACACGAAAATTTTCGTGTGTTTGCGTTAGGGGAACGACTGATACGGAATATTATGGTATAGTGGACGACATCAGATTGCTTGAGTACGGTGGCGGTGTCGGGTTGAAGGTGGTTATCTTCAAATGCTTTTGGTATGACATCACTAGTGGAAGTGGAATGTGTATTAGTCGTTCGGGACTAGTGGATGTTGTTGCAAACAAACAGTATCGACAATATGATCCGTTTATTACTCCTGAACAATGTGACCAAGCTTGTTACATATCATATCCAAAGGTTAGTAGGAGACATGGGGCGGAATGGTTAGCCTGTACGAAAGTGGTACCCGGAGGTGTAAGAAATGCTACTGATATTTTACAACAAGCCTTTCAAGAGGATTCTAGGAATACTACTGTTGCACCTTCAGGGCTCCTAAGGGTCGAGACACTCAATGTTGAAGACATGGACAATTATGATGATTAACCCGATCAATATACAAACGACATGTACACATCCGATAATGAGCTAACTGAAAAGCAATGTTCATAAGCTGATTCCTTTTCCGATGATGAATAAAAATTGTGCATCAATGTGATCCTGAAATTTATAATATATTATGTAATATAATTTTCGTCTTTGTTAAATTTATAACATCTTTAAAAAGTGGTGGATTATTATCCAATCAATGATTTGTAATAAAATATGTTGTGGATTTTTGTATAATATTATGTGGGATATTATTTGTATTTTTCTAATGAGTTTAAACGGCTACCTCTGTTTAAAACACCCGTGATTGTTTACATGAGTTGAATAATTTGACGCCATGCATTAAATTTTCGAATTGTCAAATCACCGTCTGGTAGCCGACATTATGTCTGGCATTTAATGTCGACATGTCAACCCTAAACAGTTGTTTTTTCCTTATATCCACATATTAGTCGACACGTCAACCCTAAAAAATATTTCGGTTCTGCCTATATAAATCGAGGTAATTTAACAGAAAAACATAACACAAAAACATATTTCCTCATGGCAAATCTTGTTCCTTCTAGCCCTCCATACGATAACTTATATGTTATTGATATTGAACCAATAATTTCAGTTCTACCATCACAACGAGCTGAAATCCAAACGG
>OVAT01000321.1:0-11135 GCA_900406305.1 Cochlearia officinalis
GACAGACGGACCGACAAGGAGACAGAGAAGAATCGAAACAAAACACCACCTGGTAAGATGAATCTTAGCAATACACCACCTAGTAGATGTTTAGGTTGATCTATTAAGCTATGTCTATGTTGTGTATATGAAGAATTGTTAAAAGTCTTAAACATGTTTGNTATGAAGAATTGTTAAAAGTCTTAAACATGTTTGAGGAATTGTTAAAATTATAAACATATTGTTAGTAAAAAATCTTAAAAAGTCTGAAACTTGTCTTGAGTAAGCAGTTGAAATGTATGAGTGAAGTTTGATAAATGTGTGGTTTAATGAAGGTAATTAGTAACTGGAAGATAAACTAAGGCTACATTCAATACAAATTTAAGCGTTGAATCCCTAATGTGAGTTACTTGTGCAGGGTCTTGTTGACTCCGACACATTGCCATTAAACGTATCGCGAGAAATGCTACAACAACACAACAACTTAAAGACAATAAAGAAGAAGCTAATCTGAAAGTCCCTTGATATGATCCGCAAGCTTGCTGAAGAAGACCCTGATGAGGTCCATGATGATGACAAAAAAGGTATTTCATATAACAAGCTTCTTGGTATCGAACCACTTTGATTGTTCCAGAGTTTATTTACCATGACAGTTTTGACATTCTGAAATTTGTTCTCTACTTATTCAATTGTTGGTACACAGATGTGGAGAAGTCTGGTGAGAATGATGAGAAGAAGGGTCAATACACCAAGTTTTGGAACGAGTTTGGCACGTATGTGCTTCTGTTACCTTTTTTTACACATCTAATTAAGTTTTTACTAATATATAATGTGATTGAAATCCAAAAATGAATTAATATTTTTTTTTCAAATTTTTTTTTTTTAAGAACCCTGAGCGGATTCTACCTATAATCACATGTTTTCATTACAATTCTTAACAAATTTCTTAACCATCTTTTATTAATAAAAAATTGCTTAAGAGACAAAATAAGTTTCTATTGATAATGATGCTCTTAGTACTTGTTGTCTTGTGCTGACTAACTAAGTCAAGCCACCAGTTTTTGGAAACCTCATCCTCTGTTTCTGAGTACTTTCTTAACAAGAAAGTTCATAGAAACTCACTTTTGAAGGAAAGGAGTGTATATTCGAAACTTATCCTGTGGTTACATGATAACTATAAATACCCCCAAGTGAATATTTTCTTCGTACAGAATCAACAAAATGTCTACTAACTACGATGTCCTCCTCAGTTTTCAAGGGCTAGACACTAGTCGCAATTTAATTAGTTTTCTTCACAATGAGCTTGTTCAAAGGAGAATTCGAAGTTTCAAAGACTTCAATTATTATGAGTCTAAATTCGCTGTAGTTATTATCTCCAAGAACTACACGACATCTCGTTGTTTTGTCGAAGAACTTGTCAAGATTATGGAGTCTGTTGAAAAGGGTTCGCTTACCGTGATGCCCATTTTCTACGACGTGGATCCGTGCCATCTGAGATGGAACTTTGGAGAAGTCGTCGAACAATTTAAGAAGCATGAGGAAAGAGAAGATTCAAAGAAAGTGTTTTTGTGGAGAGAAGCATTGACCAAACTATCGAATATCTCCGACCACTATCTCCGACCACTGCTCGTCTCAAAGGTAAAATTTTGTAACTTGATAATAAATATTCGAGTTCTAGAGTTTGGTTTTTTTATCTATTAGAAATTTAATACGATGTCATAAATTTTAAGACACAAACACTAATACATTAAACCTCTATAAATTAATATTCGATTCGTTAATACATTTCAAAATTAATAAAAAATCATGTCCCAGATTTGATTTTTGGTGTCGTTTATCTTTCTATAAATTAATAATCAATATAAACTTTTTCTGTAAATTAGTGTAGTGTCAAACATTATTAATTTATAGAGGTTTCATTGTACATATATAAATCGATTCATTCATTGTCAATTAGTTTTCAATGAAAAATTCATAATGTTAGATATGATTAAATAATTTGTTAGTCTTGTTTTTTTGTGTTTAGGGAAGATGACTCGAGGCTTGTCGACAGAATTTGTGATAGGATATCGAAAAAGCTAAGGACCACTACTAAAACAATAAGCTATGGGAATGTCCTAGTGGGGATTGATGCACACATGAAAGCCATTCACCGCTTATTGGATTTGAAATCGAATAAAAAAAGAGTGAGAGTGGTAAGGATTTGGGCAAGAGGATTTGAAGATCGTCTCTCGGTATAAATGTGTACTACAACATATGCCAACACTTTGAAAGACATTTTTACCTCAAAAACGTGAAAAAGATTTCTCACAACCGACACATATCGCGTTTCCCTGAAGAGTTTGTGATTAATCCCCAAGGAGAACACTCATCAAGTTTCAAGAACCAAAAGATTTTGCTTGTGGCAAACGAAGTGGATAGTATTGAACAATTGGATGCGCTTGTAGAGGATTTTAATAATTTTGGCCCAGGGAGTATAGTTATCATCACTTCACAAGACATGAAACTTTTTGTTTCTTCTGGCATAAAGCATGTCTATGAAGTACATTAAAAAATATTTCAGAAAGTTCCAAAACTCCTTATTAGACAAATAGTCTTCAAAATCAGTTTGATAGGGAGCCCCAAAAAAAAGAAAAGGGTTGCTTTCGAAACAACTTTCTGTGGAGCAAAGGATCTTGTCGCAGAAAGCTTAGGCTACCTTGCAAAGGAGGTTATAGTAAGCTCTATAAATAAACTTGTATCTTTCTAGATACGCTACATGTATTCGTAATTTATAATTGTGTTGTGAAATTGCATTATTTTGTTAGTGATTTATTTATAAAAATGATTAGATTTTTTAATCAATTGCATAATAATTGTACAATCCTTTCTTGGACCTTTCGAAAATCTATTTCGAAAAAACAAACAAAAATAATTGCATGATTATTTGTTCTACTACAAGAGTAGGTATGTCCGAAGTTGCCCATAGTTTATCAAAAGAGGCATGTCCTTAAGACTCATTCAATATATACTTTTATGGGGGCTAATTTTCAAAATATATTCTTAGTAAAGTAGTTTTAATATTTTACCCTCAAGCTTTTACAAGAGTATAATTTGCATTTGATTGTTTTACTATGTTTTTAACATTGTGGCCCACTATATCCATTTTTCTCGGAATGAAAAGAAAGATCTTTGGAAGTGACTTAAACTTTTAATTAAGGTTCTTACTTTTGTTCTTCCAAAAGAATGTGTTTTCTTTTCAACATAAGCTCATTTACTACACACAACATCCAAGATGTAATATAAGTTTACAACTACATCCAATTTAATATTGGATACTTAGACGTCGATCCCAAGACGCGAAAGATCCTTAAGAAGTGAATCAACATTCTCGAAAACTAACCCACACATCCCTATCTCAATTGCACACTTCACATTGGTTTGTCTATCATCGACAAATATACAATCGCTAGGTTTAACTCCAAGATGTGTCACGACCTCGAGATAAAACTCCGGATCGGGCTTTCTTTTACCGACGTTGTAGGAACAAAAAGTCCATGATAAGTAGTCTGAAAGCTTTAACTTGTCTTCGATCATTTTGTACCATATGGGATAATTGGTGAAAGCATGGATATCGAAACTTTTAGTTTTTAAGGATTGAAGAAGCTCTTGCATGCCATCTAAGTAGTTGTATCCTGATCTCATACACTCTTTTAGCCCTTCCAAATCAAAGTCTCTCCCATCTATGAAGAACTTTCTTGCTAGCTCCTCCTAAACCAAAAAAAAAAAGTTGTAATCTAGACAAGACCATTTCAAAAATGCCTAAATATGTTAAACTCACGGGTGATAAAGTTTTAGGATATAATTTCATTTAACCTCAAAATACAAAAAAATAAAATAATAATTAGATCCTAAAAAATAGAATATTTATCTTTTGGAAATTGGATCCGAAACCTAGGCAAATACATCCACAATAGGGTGGACATTCGGGTTTGGTTCGGGTTTCAGGTGGGTTTTTTGGATCTTAAATTTGGAATATGTTTGGGTATTTTATCGGTCGTACCTAATTTTCGGGTCAGTTTGGTTTTTTTTGCCTACCACTAATCTATACCAACAACAACCAAACTTAGATCTAGAAACAAATGGGAGATATAATAGCTATTAACATTAATCAAATAATACCTCATCAATCAAGCCCTTTTCGAATTCGATCCACGTCATCGGATGCTTGCATTCTAACAATTCCTTCATTGGCATACCGAAAAAAGCCGGTACGTCGTGGTAGAAAGGGTCACGTACGATTGTGTCCATAACATCAAAGAGAAGAACCGGTAGCTTCTTCTTTGCATTAGAGACATTGGCACCTATGCAACTAATTGAAGAAGAAGCGCGATTATTCGAGATTATAGGTTTTGAATTGAAAGAGTTTGTTAGAAATGACTTTGTTCTAGTCATCATAAGTGCGTTAATTGGCAAGAAAAATTGAAAATGCTTTCAAGAAGATAAGAATAATGAGAGATGAGAGAAAGAGAGAGGCGCAAGAGGGTTTGACCTTTTCTAGCTAATCTTGCTTTTAATGATATAAATTCAATAATTATAAGATGTAATTTGGAGATTCCTATCCAACGGCCAATATCAAAGCCAAGATTACTTAGAGATTTTGTAGTTTGGATAATGGGCCTAAATCTTTTTCCAGTTTTGTACTTCTGCCTTTTTGCAGAATCCTAAAAAGTTAAATACTAATCTTAATAGAAACTAGGTAACTTTCCCGCGCCATGCACGGGTTTATGTTTTTTGAAAATTAATTTAAAAATGTTGAATTAACTAATTTATCTATTAAACAAAATATGTAAAGCCAAAATTATGATTATAGGCTTTCTAACAATTATGATTGTAAATATTCATTGTTATAATCCATGTTATTGAAATATACATGAAGAAAGAATACGTAAAAAAAAATTGATTAAAACCAAAATAATTGGCATTCATAAAACTATGAACAATTTAAAAGAATATTTATAATTAAGAGACCCTAAAGCTTAACTCTATTGAGCAAGTCAAAAAGTGAATATTCAGAATGAAACATTGACAAATCTTTTTGTTTGCTAAAAATTATAGACTTTGTATTATATAAAGAGTCAAGTTTTCCAAAATTTCTTAATTAAAATTTCCTAAGTTCATAAAATCAACTTTCCGAATATTTTATTAAAATAATTTTTTACCAAAAAATAATTGAATATTTTTTCATGATATATTTAAAATTTTCTCTAAATTAAATTTGCATTTTCAAGAAATATATCTTTCGTTAATTTATTGGTTATTTTTGATAATTTTCCACAAAAATTTATAAAAGATGAATATTCAAGTTTAATAGTCATTGAAAAATCGAGGATTTAAATAAGATTTTTCCCTTTAATTTGATAACTAATATTTTGCAGAGAGTTTTTATTAGTGGGCTTATGAAGTTGTTTAGGTGGCTATTTGATTGGTTGTTATCGAGTAAGTTTGCAATGTCAATTTTTTTTGGTTGAAACTCCTTCTGGTGCTCACACCTAAGTTTTTTTGTGAAAATCACATCACAAATAATGTCTTAAGTTTTTAACCAAAAAAATAATTGAATATATTTTTTTCATGTTATTTTAAAATTTTCTCTAAATTAAATGTGCATTTTCAAGAAATATATCTTTAATTTATTGGTTATTTTTGATAATTTTCCACAAAAATTTATAAAAGATGAATATTCAAGTTTAATAGTCATTATTTAATTTGATAACTAATATTTTGCAGAGAACTTTTATTAGTGGACTTATGAAAGTCTTTTACGTTTTTTTAATGAAGTTGTTTAGGTGGCTATTTGATTGGTTGTTATTGAGTAAGATTGCCATGTCACATTTTTTTGGCCGAAACTCCTTATGGCGCTGACACCTATGTTTTTTGTGAAAATCACTTCACAAATAATGTCTTAGGGATATGTTTAATTTATTTAACTTTGCTCTTCGTAAGGCTTCCTAAGGCCCAGTAAGACCATTTAGTGTATTATGTAAATTTTAGGAAAATATATTTTTATAAGAGAGTTTTGATTGGTTTATATTAAATGTTTATCACATGTCATCATTTATTTGCCGAAACTAAATGTGGTGATGACACCTAAATTTATTTGTGAAAATCACTTCACAAATAATGTCATAGGGATTTATTTAACCTTGGTCTTCGTAAGGCCCAATAAGGTCATTTAGTGTATTATGTAAATTTTAGGAAAATATATTTTTATAAGAGAGTTTTGATTGATTTATATTAAGTATTTATGCCATGTCATCATTTATTTGTTGAACTAAATGTGGTGATGACACCTAAGCTTATTTGTGAAAATCATTTCACAAATGTCTTAGGGATATCATATCTTATATATATTAACTAGGATTTAACTCGTGGTACACCATGGGTTTATATTTTCCTTAAAATTTATATATTTTTATATTTAATTTAGAATTTCGTGATAAATTTTTTTATAAAATATTATAGATTTATTTTAAATATGTAATATTAGACTAACCAATTATTATTTTTAAGTTTTTTGTGTTTTTTAAAAAAAAACCTGTTAACAAATATATATATATTTTTTTGTTACTACCCGTTAACAAATAATTACTAACAAATAACTATTACGATAGTGAAACCAAGTTAAAATACAATAAATATGAAATTAGTTTAAAACTTTTAAAACTAAATCTTATACATTAAATAGCGAAATCAAATTAAAAAGTTGAAACTTAAAATAAAATTAAATATTAGGTAAACTCGTTTTTAAATTTTGGGTTATTTTTGTAAAAACAATCTAATATTTTTTGTTCAAAACCTTTTCTAATGAATTTTTAATGATATTTTTGTTCTAAAAGACTATGCAATAATGTATTTAAGCGAATTATATATTTTCAAATTTTGATTTTCCTAATGATTTTTACATAAATCTTTTAATAATTGAATTCTATATTTGGAAAATTTTGATGTTTTCTTATACTATTTTCGCAATTAAATGGATAAAAATATTTCATTTTATGCACAATGGCATCATATGTAATTTTGAGTGATATTTTGGACAATATCATATATATGGACTTCAAAAATAATAAGATAGATTGAGGAGACACTATTAAAATCTTATACTCCCTCCGTTTCAAAAAAACATGTAGTTTTAGAGGAAAATTTTTGTTTCAAAATAGTTGTAGTTTGCAATTTTCAATGAAAAATTTATTGTTGTTTGTTTCTTTTGACCAATAGTATTATGCAGAGAATTTTTCTATTGGTTGTAAGATATATTAGATAGATATTAAATGATGTTTTTGTATTGAAACACACAAAATTTAATAATTTCTTAAACATTGTGCACAAACCTTAAATTACATGTAAATTGGAACGGATGGAGTATATATTAATTGAAAAAACACTATTAATCCCAATAATATTAAAATTTAAAAGCCCAATACTATATATATTAATTGAGAAGATGCTTTTAAAATTTGAACGAAATTAAAAAAAACATAATAACAAGTAATATAGTATATCGATTAATTTCTTTTAACAATTAAAATATAGAGAATATACGTCTGTCAAGTTGTTATGACATATACGAAAAAAGTAACTATATGCCTATTATTATTTTAATAACTTTTTAATGATATTTTTGAAAATTGTATTAATAAATAAAAAAGGTTGAAATAATTTCAAATTCATTTTAAATCAATTTATATGCCAAAAATTAAAAATATTTTTTATACTCTTATATAATTTATATAAGTATATATCCTTATAAATTTAAATCACCAAATAATCTAATCTATACTATTAATTGGGAAGGAAAAATTTTGAGAAACCCTTAAAATTTTCTTTTAATTACATGTAATGCCATTGTATAAATTTTAATATAAGGTACTTTTATATTAAAAAAAAATTCATATTTAATATGATTTAAAGAAAAACGAAAATAAAAAGATAATATAAAAAACTATTCCTAATTAATAAGATTAAAATTAAAAAACAAATTAAAAAAAATAAGTAACAATAATGAAAAATAAAATATTATAAATATTTCAATTTGATGATAAACCATCGTCGATATTAATAATATATATATTTTTTAAAAAATATAAAGTTATAGAAAATTTTCATTATTTAATTGTATTTTTTCTAGAATATTTGGATTGATACTGTAAATAAAAAATCAAAAGTATCCGAAAATCTTTACAAAATTAATTTTTTTTTAATACTTTTAGATACCTTTGCGACATATCAAAATATATCAAACATAATTTATGATATACTAAAAAAAATGTTTTTAATATTAGAACATACATATATATATATATGATTAAAATTTTATTATTTAACATGCATCAATTAAAAAATAATTTAAAATGATATCAAATTAATATTTTGTAATTATTACTCCCGTGGGGTAAAAATCTAGTATATATTAATTGAGGAGACACTTTTGAATATTTAAATGAAAATTAAAAAATGCCCATAAAATATGAACTAAAAAGCCCATAAAAATGATTAAATAAATTTTTTTTGAAAAAAGTCTCACATTGATAGTGAAAACTACATGTTAGTTGAAACATTGCATATAAATAATTCCTTTTTGTTTTGAAGAGTTAAATGGATATAGTAAAATCAGTGATTTGTTCTATAATCATAATTGATTTTAACCCACAATAGTTTAAATTTCAATTTTGTATCGATGTGATGGATTAATCTATCGAAGACGGGTTAAAATTGATTAATCACTTGAAAACGGGTTAAAAACTATTTCACATTTATTTTAAATAATTATATGCCGAAAATTAAAAATATTTATGTATATTTTTATATAATATATATAATTATAAATTTACATAGGTCAAAAATCTAGTTGGCTAGAAATAAAGAAGATGGGTTTGTATTTAAATAAGAGGAGACACGTGTAGAGTGAAAGAGACACGTGTAGAGTGAAAGAGACACATCAGCTTTACAGTCAAATTTGTAGAGAAAAATTAAGGAAGAATCACAAAACTGCACCATTTGAATTACATTTCACAAAATTACACTATTTCCAAAATACTTTACAAAATTACACCTAAACACTAAAAATTAAATTCAAATAAACCATACCCACACAATCCCACTCCCTTAATACTATACCCTAAACACTAATTAGCGAACCCAAATGAAAATATTTTAATTTTGGTAATTTTTTAAAGGGTAAATCAAGCTTTTAAAATTTTGAAAGGGTGTAAATATGTGAAAATATTGAATTAGGTGTAGTTTTGTGAATTTCTCAAAAATTAAAGTAAATTTAGTTTTGTTTCATTGTAAAGATGGCATGTGTCTCCTATTAGATTTGTTTTCTCAAACATATATTTTTGTTATTTTTGTTTTTTTTGTAATGTGAAAAATATATGAGTACATCCGAAACCATCATTCAAATTATGATCCAACAATAAAAATAAAACAGTACTATCTTCTAACACATATTCATATTTTGATTATTTTCTCATTTTTCATAATTTTAAATGGGAGAATCACAAAACTACACCATTTGTATTACATTTCACAAAACTACACCATTTCAAAAATACTTCACAAAACTACACCTAAACACTCAAAATTAAATCCAAATAAACCCTACCCACACAATCTTACCCCCTTAATACTATACCCTAAACACTAATTAGCGAACCCAAATGAAAATATTTTAATTTTGGTAATTTTTAAAAGGATAAATCAAGCTTTTAAAATTTTGAAAGGGTGTAAATATGTGAAAATTTTAAATTAGATGTAAGTTTGTGAATGAAGGATTGAAAGGGTGTAGTTTTGTGAATTCCTCTTTATTATATTTTCCATTGTGAGTAAAATCTTATTTAAATCCGAGCATAAAATTATGTAAATCAAACTTTTAAATTTTTGTGAATTCCTCTAATTATTAAATAACAACATTGATAATACAAAAACTTGCAAAGAAGAAACTTCATTGAACTCTTAACTAGATGAAGATCCGCACGTACGTGCGGAATTTAATAAAAATTTTAATTTTATATATTTATCATTATTTAGTAAAAAATATATATATTAATTTTTTTTCACCGACTTGGATTATATGTAGATAGTCTCTTATTTCATAAAATACATTAAATAAAACATGTAGATTGTGCGATGTATGGTTTAACGCGGGATTCATCCGCATATTAGAAATATTTAATTTTTTTACCCCGGGATATACCTTCCAAGATGTCTTGATACAAATTTAAAAATAGTTTACTAACTAATATTTAATATAAAGTTCAAAATTATATTTATGTATAATTTAATTTATATTTGGAATATAATTTAGTTATATATTATAAATTATTTATGCTATTTTTTGACCCATTGGTAAATTACACATAAATATTTGTGCATAAATTGAATTCGATTTAATCTCATAACCATTATCATTCGTTTAAATTTGTTTTGTGATCTTTTAACGACCCGTTATAAAAACTAAAAGGAGAATTACAAAACTACACCATTTGAATTGCGTTTTACAAAATACGCCATTTCAAAGTTATTTTTAAAAACTACACCTAAACACTCAAAATTAAATCTAAATAAATCATACCTACACAAAGTCTACCCTTTAATATTATAATGTAAACACTAATTAGGGAACCTAAATGAAAAGATTTAAATTTTGATAGTTTTTTAATAAAATTTTAAAGGGTGTAATTATAGAAAATATTGAATTAGATGTAATTTTGTGAAAGAAGTGTTGAATTGATGTAGTCTTGTGAATTCCTCAAATTAAAATATGTATTTGCTATCTTATATAATATGAGTGAATGTTTTTCTTAAGTTTTCTTGTGGTGGTGACATGTGTTTCCCTATTCTTATGACACGTGTCTTTTTAAAATTTAATGGTTAATTTATGATTATTAAAAAAAATTTCATTTTAATTAATTTTTCAAATCAAAATTGATATTACTTTTTCCAATAATCAAAAATAAATATCAAAATATTTTCTATGTATATTTTAATTTAAGATTAATTATCCTCATAAGTTTCATATATTATTGATTTTAGATTTTATTATAAATTTATAATTAATTATATCGTATTAGTCACATAATTGAAATAATATATAAAATTACTAATATTTTACCACT
>OVAT01000322.1:0-11127 GCA_900406305.1 Cochlearia officinalis
TGAAATGCACGAAACAAACCAAAATGCAACCTATATGACACTAAATGCAGCTTAAATGAACTAATTCTAATGCATAAACTAAGGTAAAATGTGTAAAATATGCAAGTTATCAACTACTTATTATTATAAGTACTAATTATCCGATTTAGTTTATATTCACGATCATTTAAGTTGATCCAAAAATTTCTAATATTTTTGTAAATATGATATACTTGATTTTGGATTTTTGTTAATTTCAAAAAAAGATGCTAAATAATTATGGATTTTATGTTATAAATATGTAAATTTAAAACTTATTATACCACATCATTATCTTTATCAATTTACAATTTTTAACTACGATAATAAGAAAATAGCTCACAAAAATTTGATAAATGTTGTTTAAATAAAAGTATTGCAAAACATATCTTGATAACTTTTTGTTAAACTGAAGTTTGTTATGTTTTAAGTATTCTTTTTATTGTTAATAACCTATTACGTATATGATTTTAACTTTAATATTTTTTTCATTCTTTATAATTTAACAATTTTTTATTATTTATTTTTATTTATTGATATTTATACTACAAATTCATCGAAACATATTTAAGAAAAATATTATTATTTATTACTCTTTACTTAAATTTATTCAAAAATACCAAAAGTAATTATTTATCACGTATTGGGTTCGAAAGTTATTCATATCCACATCATGATGCGTGTAAAATCACCTACAAACTAATACAAGTGGTTAAGATATTATTTTTTTAAAAAACATAAAATACATCTTAAAAAATATTAAAAACTAGTAAAGAAGAAAATATATATTTCTTTAACAAAAAAAAAAGAAAATATATATTTAGCATAAAACTTATATGAAGTAAAACTTTTAAAATGTTAAACTAAAACATTAAACATCTTACCCTTTCTTATCATACTTCTTTATCTTCATGCTTCTTTAACGACCCTGACTCGCTATCGTTCGTGGACTCTTTATGTCCGCTCTATCGGCCTATGGGTCTCATTCTCGATCGACGATCAGTCCGTTATTCCGGGAAACTCTAAAGATTTTATTATTGTCCCTGCAATCACCCCCATAACATTTTTACGTGTTTTGTTCTCACTCGCACGATTTCGGAAACCACTTCCATGTGGTTAACTGTGGAGTTCTCTCATGCAAGTGACCAGAAAAGTAAGTGCACTTTGACGACATAGGTAGCCAAATCAATTATCTTAAGTCTCTCCACATACATGTCACATTTCACAAATTGGAGTTTCAGAGCTTCTTTCTCTTTTCCCTCAATAAACTCAAAACCATCATCTAAAAATACAAAATATTGTGTTAGACGGCTTCTCAAGACTTGAACATTGGTATATTAAAGATGTTTTCTAAATTTCTTGAGCACTCTAGAACCAATATTGAACGATGATTCTGCGACTACCGTCATAATAGGAATGGCAAAAAAATCTCAAGGCATGGATGCTAACTTTGCAAACCGATGAGAATTTGTCTTTCCAATACTTCTATAGATTCAATCTTCTAAATGCCATCATATCTAAAACTCGCTCATACAAGTACATATCTAATATACACTTTGATATATGAATATAATCTTTGATATGGATGATTTTTCATTACCACCATCCAACTGAGAAACATATGAATAGAATCTTTGATATAAACAAGTAACAAAAAATATATTAACACAAGAGTATGATAACTTCACAAAAAGTCAATGAAGATTAGCAACAAATGGCTTCTATTTACACTCATCAAGCTTAAGATCAAAAGCTACAAACTTCAACGAATAAGACAACTCCCATGTTCTAAAGAAAATATGTAAGCTTTCAAAAAGTGGTATTAGAGAGTGTGTCACAAGTTCAATATTTGTTTCAAATCTAGCTCAAAAAAGTAGACTCACCAATCAACACATTTCCAAAATAAGCATCACATATGAACACAATCACTCTCAATGTTCAACACATTCATGACCTATATTACTCGCAGTATAAAAGGACCTAACGTGAATTATTACTAAGTAGATTTCATAAACCAATATTTTAAGACAATTAAAATAGATCCATGAACGAAACTATATGAAAAGCCATCAAACGATCAAACACATCACAAATTAAAACTAAACTAATAAATATCAATCAATGAAAGAACACACTTACATCATATCCAGATAAAATGCCTTTTTGTGAAATTTCTGAATGTTATGAAGTGACAATATCAACATTGTTTGTGCCTCTTTTATAAGCTCCAATAAGCTTAACCATCTTGTTGCGCACCTGAGCTAAATTGGATGTACTAGTCAATATGGATCCAACTTGGTAAAACAATATTCTAAAAACGCAAACTTCAACCTCATATCAACTACTTTATAGCAATTGCTAAAATGTCACTATAAGATTCTCAATATTTGTCAAACTCTAATCCTCATACCTTTCACCATATCAGAAATTATATCGTAATCGGTATCCTCATTACCTTCAACAAACTCTCGACCTTCCAAACTTGTATTTCATACAAGTTTGGAAGTAGGATAAGATGAACCAAAAATAAGATCTGTCATTTCAGCAAACTGTTGCAAGATGGAAAACTCTCATAAATTTTCTCTACCTCTACAAGATTACGAAATACTTCCTTGTAATTGATTGCTCTAGAAAGCATTAGATGTGTAGAGTTCCAGCGAGGTGCGACATCAAAAAGTAGACTAACTTTAAGATGTACTCCAACTGTTTCCTCACAGTTTTTAAACATGTTTTCCCTAAACTCAGATCTTTTACAAACTTAACACTATCCCATATTTTCTCCAAAGTTCCACTACTCACATCTAATCTATCTTGAATTATAAGATTCAAAACATGTGTTGAGCATCTTACACGGGAAAATCTCTATTGCATATCAAATCATTTTGTAGTTATCATTTGCATAATCATTGTCAATAAATAGACAAAACACTTTCTTTTCCAAGCCCACTCCTTTAACAACTCCACTCATTTGAACAAATTTTCATATGACGAATTAGAGTTGTAGTTCCATTTTTACGCATATTTAGGCGAATGTTTTGTTTACAATGTTTACACATAATATCAAATTTACCATCAAAAAATTTCTATCCTCGTATAAATTTTTTTCCAACATTTAGATCGACCATGATAACTACCTTGCACAATGTCAATGAAGAACATGTTTCTAGTTGATTGTCTTCACCAATCTCATTGTCACGATCCATTCATTATCTATCTCACGATCCATCTTATGATCCATATCTTGGAGACTAGAGTTGTTAATCAAGTTGGAAGTATCAAAATTCATTCTTCAAAAATTGTGTCAAATAAAAGCCAAAACATTAGTTTTTTACATAACAAAAGTCATTTAAACTATAAAGTGACTACTCCATCATAATAACATAATCACAATCAAAACTATCATTAACAAACCAAAACCTTCTTTAACAGAATCATACACACACATAGATGAATTCAAATCACAAAACCAATTTGATTGATTCATAAGAACACATCAAACACCAATTCTATTTAAATCTAGAACATATAATCAAAGTAATCACTTATAAACAAACTTGTCTTAACAAAATCACACACATAGATGAATACAAATCAGAAAACCAATTTCGTTGATTCATAAGAACTCATCAAATACAAATTATGATTAAACCCAAAATCTATAATCAAAGTAATTTGAGAGAGGGGGAGAAATATACTTTCATAATGAAGAAATGGAATCAATTTGAGTGGGGAAGAAGAAGCGATTGATGGTGAAGCCATGAAGAACGGAAAAAAAGTCGCGTCTAATAGCGATAAGAGAAGTTTGCTTATAATTTATTTTTCCCAAATCGACTAAACCCTAAAATTAATGATCTTTGGTTTGTCCATTGACCAAATGATCACACACATTTTAACTATGAGCTTATTTGGTTAGAACCCAATAAGACCAATTAAGTTTTGGTCTTGTCAATGGTTGTCCACTACAAAATGGGTTTGGCGAAACTCATGGTTTTCACACCCAATTGACATTTGTAGTGTGGACAAACAAAACCTTATGTTTAAGAGACAAACACATAGAGACGAATTCTCCTTTGTTTGGCCAGAAATTAAACCAATGGTAAGATTCCTCTTTGTGGTCTTAAAAATACGTAACCCAACTTCAATAAAAAATTAGTTAAGCTTCCTCAAGACTTGTTCACCAAGTTTTTATCTTCATAGTTCATACGCATATGATGCATTAAAAAATTTACATATAAATATATCAATACTACTTATATAGAACTACTAAAATATGGATGCAAACGTAGTAGCGTATATTAATATTTAAAACATCAACCTTCTCACTAAATAGGATCCGTCACCCGTCACAAACATATTCGAGTAATCTACATCTTCTCAAACATCAAGAAAAATGATATTGTCCTCCTGTATTTATATGAAGTTGTAAACCGTCTATACATTGGAATGACTCAAAGAATATACGCGAAATTTCAGTAATAGATCGAGAAAATGTACAATTTATTCTAGGTACAACAAGTAAGAGGAAATTGATAAAGAAATTCGTATAATTAAGTGAGTTTTTAATCGATAATCTTCTTACACAATATATTACTATTAGTCTCGACTACAATGGAACCATAAAACCACACCTCTTCAAACCAAGAAAACATAACGGTTTGACATCTATGAAATGTTGAAAAGGTGTTCATGTACCAACACATTGTTCAATTAGTGGACTATGTTGTTTATGTATATGAACAATGTAGGTCAAAAGTTTAGCCGTGTTGGGAGGAGATTCACATCCAAATGGGGAAATAATCAATGTGTTTTGATCCCCGGTCCAGATAAATTATGGTTTCGACCCAAAACTTCCTTATATACCGGAAAAAAGTGTTCATGTGATTGAGAACTTATTATATATCCAAATACCAATTTAATTAAACATTCGTGGTACGATAAACGCTCTAAGTCATGGGGCTTGAAGGTCATGACATACTTTCCATAAACCTAAATTAATTGTCTATTTAGCACTAAACGTGTATACGTAGTCGTTTATTTGAGAGTATAAGAATGTAAAATATCCAAATAGTTACGTTCTTATGTATGCATACATCAATAGTTCGAGAAATTATGTACTTATCACATATGAGACAAGTATGATAGAGTTGTTGAAGGACAAAAAAACATGATGGATCCTAGAGACAAGAAAAAGAAGTTGCAAACCTCTAAGTTGGAGTGTTTAACTTTAAGAAATGATTACTTCTGGAACCGACAAAGAAGCAAATAAAACAAATGAGTCTAGCTAACAAACCTTAGTCAAGTTATGTATGTGAGGCATACCACACTGATGTCTCTGTATGAAAGAACACACATGTGTTTCACTTTCCTTGAACAAATATATATAATTTAAAACATCTTTTACGCAACTTTACCAAACGTAATAAAAGAAGTTGAAATTGATAGTGGGACATGGTCTCTTCACACGCGCATTCGGCCATAAGCGGTACATAATATTTAAAAACATTGAGCACCCATATGATATGATTAGACCATTAATGNCCAATTAGACCATTAGTGTTTTTGTGAGTGTTTTTGTTAAACCAAATTTATCTAGGCTTTAACCCTTATAAGGTGGTTGTTGAAAGTTCACAAAAAAATCCATATGGCGTTACGAGGCCATTGTTCATGATCCTTATAATGTGATAACTATCAAGAGCTAGGGCACAACACAAATACAAGAACACATATCATTTTTTCTGTGTTTGAACAAATTGAATTATACCATTTCAAACTATTTAATGTTATTTTTGTTATAAAAGAACTTTGTAATGGCATATTCAAAATGAATTTTTTTCGGTGGTATTTCAAAGAATTTTTGTACAAAAATATATAGTAAATCCTTGTGCTACTACTACACTGAGAGATATATTCCCAAATTGAAAGATTTATTGCGATCTTGTTGTAGATAGCCGGACTATCGTTAAGGCATATTGACGCAATCAGAAACTTCTAGGATTAACAAACGCTAAACATGAATGAAACTCAAATTTGCAAACGAAAAATTTGAAAAAAACTTTCTAGAATCCAATAGAAAATTTTGGAATCCACCATAAGAAAATATCGAATCCACGAAAGAAAATAACAGAAAACTTGTAAGTTTTATTAAGAATAATAATTATTTGACGATTTCTTACTATGACCCTAATGCTCTTATTTATAGCTAAACCCTAACAATTAAAAGGACAAAATCTTATGAAAATAGAAAAATCAAATAAAAAAGAAAACTTAAGAAAACTAATAGACAATTTAACTCATTTAAATAAACATCTTTCAAATACTTCCTGTATCAGACTCAACCACTTCCAAAAAACTCAAACTTCGAGTTCTCCTTTAATAAAGCATATTGTCCAATTCATGATCGATCGATTTTATGCTTTTCTCGGAAACACTAACGATGTCAGATACAAGATTAAGTTGAATCTCTTGATCAATTGTTTCTTCTTCCACAAGTTTTTCTTCATCGACACTCATTAACCTTTTAATTTCAAGTGGATAGAAATATTCTAAACAAAGAAGTTGGAATTCTTTCTCCCTGAACTCGGATCAAAGTGTAAAATAGCAGAAATCGCAATCTTGTGATATCTCCATATAAATTGCAACACATTATCATTCCCTCGGTCTGTAATATCATTTTCATATTGCCAAGGACACCCAAGCAAGACATGACAAAAATCCATGTCGATAACATCACAATGCACCTCCTCTTTATAATGCTTTGAAATGGAGATTGGAACTTTACATGTCTCGATAATTCGAACTATCCTTCGCTGACCCAACCTAAGGCGTATGGCTTCTTATGTGGCTTTGTGGGAAATTTCAAATAATCAACCAATTTATGAGAAACCAAATTCTCCCAACTACCATTGTCCACGATCAAATTACATACCTTTGTCTTGAATATAACACTATGTTCTCAGCAGATTACTTGTCCTTCATAGTAGTAAACTTTAAAGTACAATATTTATCATCTCACAGGATCCTTCTTTGGCAAAGTCAATTCTTTCTTTATCCAAAATAGCAACAATTCTTCTGCTAGTATATACGTTTGATTTGTTTCCTTGACCTCCGCAACAAAAACGCTTATCTATAAATGGTTTTGCATAAGTATTTCTTTGTTTCTAGATTTGTGTTTTACTTTGTTGAATATTGGCAAAACACATTAGTAGGAAAATTATCTCCTTTATTCACTTAATTGAAATCTTCGACCACAAAACGCTTATCTTTAAATGTGGTTGATTCAAAATAATTTCGAGGTGCATATATCTTGAAGGTTAAGACACTTTGAGAAAATTTCTCAATTAGTTTAGCTTTCAAAGTTAGGTTAGAAGCCTCTTGCACTGTCCATACAAATTGTAGACCCATATTCTCACGTATAGAACCCTTTAAACCACTGTTGTATCTGGTCACTTTCTGATTTTCTGTCTCTCTTAGATCATTTTGTTCAGAAAAACGTATGAACTTAGCCGTGTATTAAACGACAATTTTCTTTAATTGCTCACATTCGATATACATCTTATAAAAATAGTTATATCATCAATTGTTTCATCCGACGCCAAGTCCTAATACAACATCAGTTTTCTTCGGCCTTATGGCTACCATCTTAACTTGTCTGTTTTAGGGACTTCCATTACTTCAAAGAATCGATCAACATCGATTTTTCAATCCGTAAACTCTTCAACCCCCATAGTTTCTTTAAATAACGGAATACCAGCCTTCACCCGTTAGTCACGATTATTGTGTCAATTCCCTTGATCAACTATCTCTCCCTCTTTAGTTTCTTCATCAGAACTTAAGTTCTCTGCAATATTGACACAATTGTTTTCTACCCTTTGAACTCTAATGGGTTCACGGTTGTCTCGGATTCTTGAAACCCTCGCTAGTTCACGGTTGTTTCCAACCCTCGGGGCGGGTTCACCTTCGATGAGTTTTTAATATTCTCGTTGTTTTTGGTGTTGTTTACATCAAGCTTTAAATTTTCTATCTAAGTAGTTACTTGAGTAGTTAGGTTTGCGACAAAGCCCGCGAATAAATTCTCTATATATATGCTTTGGTCAATGGTTGATCTCCCATTTCTCAAGTTTCAAAAAACGATATGAGAAAGCCTGCTCTTATAACACTTGTCATCGAAAATTTCTAAGGTTAGCAAGCGTTAAACCTGAATGAAACTCAAGTTGGCATGCGAAACACTTGAAATAACTTTTTAGAATCCACTAGAAAACTCTGGAATCCAATAGTGGAAAATTTCGAATCCATGGGAGAACAAAAGTATTGGGTATTTCTTACACATACCCTAAGGCTCTTATCCCTTAAAAATAATTTGTGTAGTCACTTTTAAAATTTTTCTATTGTGTCATTCGAAATTTTAAATGTGACATGGCAAAAAAAAATTGTGACTTTGAAAAAAATGTGACATAGCATTTAATCATGTGATATTATAGAATCATTTTATTATTTAACTATTTTCGGAAACTTAACATCATTATATAAATATAGTAAATATAATTTATATAAATAAAAAATCTACTTAAGAAAATTGAAATATGCATATATATAACAGTTTCACGAAACTCCGCAAATCTTTTTTTGACAAAATATAAAAAAATATTTTTTATTATCAAATTNAATTTCTGAGGTTTGCATATGTATTCATGTTTTAAATCATTGATATATTTGGTTTGTTATTGTCAAAAATACGTTAATTTTAACAATGTTAATTATTCAAATAATCATTTATAAATTAATTTAATTACATGAAACCCTTCGGTACATGAAAATAAATTTTCTGACTTAAAATAATATCTTTCAAATTAATAATACTTTAAATACCATTGGATACTTTGGTGGTAAAATTCAATTTTTTTATAGAAAGAACCACTAAAAGGTAGTATTAGTGTGTAAATATATAAATATACAGGAAAAAATTATCTTTTAAACACGGGGAAATTACACTTAACCCTAAACATTAATTGATGAACTCAAATGAAAATGATTAAATTTGGGTAAATTTAAAAGGTAATTCAGCTTTTAAAATTTGAAAAGGGTGAATATTTACTTATTATACAACAAATTATAGACAATTTCAAATCTTTGTTTTTGACAAATAATTTTAATTAAGTGTGACGAATTATGTAAAAGAATTTTTGAAATAATGTAGTTTTGTAAATTTCTATTCAAAAATAATTTTAGATTGCTTATTAGTCGTTTTTATATCTACTTTCAACAAAAAAATTATATATTATATAGTATAAATTATAAAAATTTGTAATTCTGAATCATATTTTGACATATTATCTAACTAATAAATATATATAAGTATATAAATATGAATAAATAATTTCTGATGTCCATAATACAAAAATATTAAAAATACACCATATATAATAGAAGTACAAAAAAACATGACTACAAAACTATTAGAAACACCCTTATTTGTATATATGTGAATTAAATCATTAGTTGAAGATAACAAAATTTAAATTAATAGAACACGTTACACAATTATTAAAATATAAATATTTATAACAAATTTTTTATCTGCGTAAAATGGATCTTCTTCATATTTAAATTGGGAAAATTCTATAAAAAATAGAAAAAATCAGAGAAACATATACCTTTTTGTGCACTAATTTGCCAATATGGTGATTTGTGTTCCGAATTAGGTAATTAGGTGATTTCCCTACTTGAAGTATTTTTGTGACCGATATACCCCTCCGCGGTTATTAATCACTGCGAATGTTCACTACTTTTGTTGTATCATTTTTTTCATGAATTACTTGTTTTTACTATGAATGTTCACGTGTTGCTATGCATATTCACACATGTTCATGAATATTCATAGTATTTAGAAAACTACGCGATCAAAGTTCAAATTTTCAGATACAAAACATGAATGTTCATGGGCATAAATGAATGTTCACACGACTATACGTACATTCACTGTCTCATTAAAATACTTTATACATGAATGTTCATGCGATTACATGAACATTCACACGACAAACGTGTCTCAAATTAGGGGCGTATTTGACTTTTCAACTTAAAAAATCATCTAAACGTAAACACAAAAAAAAACCACCTTATCTATATTAGTATTTTTGAAGTACTAATTTGAATTTTTCCAAAAACACACTTATTTACATATCTCATGTCTTTAGCTTAACAAATGATTTAAATTTAAAAAAAAGACAAAACAATAACTTCCAAAAATACAAAAAACCTATTAAAGGATATTTCTATCCTTAACTTGGATAACAAACATAAAAGACAATAATTCTAAACTTATAACCAAACATATTTTAAATTCATTTTTTCTTGTATAAATAAAAAATAAAACAAGAAAAAAATTATTTAGAGAAATTAAAACGAACTTAAATATGTTTTATTCAAAAAAATTTAAATTCGTTTTTCTTATATTATCAAAGATAAAATACAAAGAAGTTATTTAGAGAAATTTAAACGAATTAAATCATTATTGGGTAATTCGGTTCGATTCCATAAAAAAATTGTTTCAATTCGGATTTAGTTCTGGGTTTTTGGTTAGTAAATTTATTTACCCGTACGAAGTATTTATTTTTTGGTCGATTTCAATTTGAATATTTCGGTTATGTTCTGGTTTGATATTTCAAATACGGGTTATTTGGATATGAAATGTTCAAATTATATTATTTGTTTGTATAAACAATAATAATCTTGAAAGTTTTAATTATTTCAATTTATTATATAAAACAAAAAAATATATTATAAACTTCTAAATTGAATATATAGATATATAAAAATCTTTTGAAAAATATAAACACGTGGTGTAACACGGGTTAAATCCTAGTTGATAATCCTAGTTTGCTAAGAAAGTCTAAAAAATATTAAAATACACAAACTTGATCATGATTACATTTTTAATGCACCAACTATTTGGTTGTGCACAATAATAAACCAACTATTTTACTTATTTCTTTTAAATCGCAAACTAGTATTTTATTTTTTCACTTATAAATATTGCTAAACTGGATCTTCTTCATACACTAAATTTATCATTAATACAAAACTTATTTTAAGCGTAAGTGTCTTGGTAAA
>OVAT01000323.1:0-11104 GCA_900406305.1 Cochlearia officinalis
GAGCGAGAATATCCTCAACCCGGAGGTTGGAGTACGGCGCGTGTCCCGGTTTATAAACCCGGATAGTCTTCATGTAACATTGAAGCTACTAGTCTTCGAGTGCCTTTCTTACAACCGCTACTACTACTACTTGCAGTCGAATCAAGGCGAGGACATGTATGCATCTTACTTTGTACTTTGATACTCCAAAATGATGACGACGTTGTCTTTGCAGCTCTTACATACCATCACTGTTTCAACCTCTAAGCAATTCGTATTTGAAGCTCGGGAAACTAAATCTTGCATTGCTTCTATAGAACTAAATTCTTGTTCTATTTATATACTTGTATCGTCTTCCCATTCACCAAAAAACTAACTTGGTTTCGTAGGACCTACATTCTTAACATATTCATGCCTCCTATCAAAGTCTTCATCAACATGGTTATCCACCGATCTATCCACAGTTGCAACTGATTCATTAGGCCCCTCATTCCCACAACCTACATTGATAGGATTTTCATTTACAACATCCTCCATCACCTCTTCAGTTATCGGATCGTACACGATTAAAACATTACCTACATCATCATCTCTCTCAGCTGAACCATGTTCCACATAGTTCAAACCAAACGAACTTTCTTTCTCTGCTCTTGAATGCTGCTCCACCACCACCACCGGATTTGTTTCCAAATATTTGATTACCTCCACATGCAGCACATGTTTAAGTCCTTCTGTATCAAGTGATGTTAGATAGACATACACGTCATCGTTATCTAGAATATATGATTCTCTCCGAGTTTTAGATAAATTGTAACTCAATTTAAGCTTCTCTTTCCTTTCATCACTCATAGTCTTCTTGTAGATCTTATCTACTAACACTGAATAAGTAATATCAGCCAAAGAAGACATCTTAAGAGATATAGCATACACAGATTTTTCTGAAATTCATTCATGCTCTTCTGAATAGTAGCCTCCATAATTAAAATGTATATTTGTGCGTATGTTCCTCATTGCATCCTGCAAATAAATGAAATAAAACACAATTTGGAACTACACAATATGTCAAAGTATAACTATTTGTACTAGTTGTACTATTATTTCAATAATAACATTTGTACCAGTTATACTATTATACACTTTATACCATTTGTACCGATTGCACTAATTCTGCAATATTGAAATTTAGATCCAATCAATTGGCAATTTAGATCCAATCAATTGCACACCATGCAACATGTACATCCGTATATTGTGAATACATAAACATTATATATGATTACCAAACAAATGTGTACATACTTAAGCAACCAATTTCATCACAAAACTATCTATACAATAAAAAAAACAAATTAATTCATGAAGATGACGGACAATGACCTAGGTGGTGAAGGATAATAAGGGTCGAGTCGATGTCCCGACGTCGGAAATCCGATGTCCGAAGAACGAGAGCTCGAGCTTGGAGGAGATGAGATTGATGAGATTTGAGTTTTTCTTTTTTTTTAATTTTCGTTAGTTTTCTTCTTCTTATTTTTATTTTCGAATTTTCATTAATAATTTAATTATGATATAAATTTATTAAGGTTAGTATAGGAAATTCATTATTTGGGTGGCAAAGTGACAAATAAGCCAATTCCCCCTAGAATAGCACCTGCGAATACACATGTTATAAATTATATTTTATAACTCGTATAAAGAAAACAGCAAACGAAAAAAGTAAAAAAAAATCAAATCAACTAAACTTATTCGTAAAAAAACGATATAAAACTACTTATATTAATATTTATCCATTATATTTTTGTTATATGATTTATAATTAATATGTCTCAACCATATGAATGCTGCTCCAAAAGATGTTGAGAAAATAAATTATTATTTTTCACATGTGGTATCTATCCTCTGATTGCTATACTTTTCATTTAAACAAAGTGGTTTGACCTGCGCGCATGGCACGTGCACAAATAAATTTCGAACAAAAATACTTGAAAAATAATTAATACTAGGATTTAACCGGTGGTGTACCATGGGTCTATATTTTTCAGAATAATTTTATATATTTATATTTAATTTAGTATATTTTGATATATCCTTTTGTTTTATAGAATAAATATAAATATTTATAAGTTTTAAATATTATTATTATATATACAAATAAGTAGACTAATTTGATCATGTCGTATCCAAATAATCCGGAATTAAAATATCAACCACGAACTTAACCGAAATATCCAAATTGAAACCGATCAAAAAATATATGCCTCGAATGAGTAGAGAAATTACCAACCGGAAATCCGGAACGAAATCCGAATTGAAACAAAATTTATGGAGTCAAACCGAATTACCCAATAATTATTTAAAATACTACTAATTTTAATATTAAAAGTCGTTGAAATGAGATTTTTTGTTACTATATACTAATATTTTGTAGTACATAATCCATATAGCAAATATAATTTGTATGTTATTTTTTTGAATTAATTTAAACTATGGAAACTATTATTTTTTATATTATAAAGGTGGACAAAGACCCGGATACAAAATATAGAATTGGAACCAAATTGAAATATTTGAACCAAATATTACTCGATAACCCGAATTGGTAGAGAAATTGATTACTCGATAACCCGAAATCGAATCAAACCGAAATTTTGTGGAACATAACCGAATTATCCGAAACTTATTTAAAATACTAATAATTTTTATTATACATATGAATAATATTCAAAATATATTCAAAATATACAATATTAGATCAAAATAATTATTATCTTAAGTTTTTTGTGAATATTTTCTAAACAACACCTATTAACAAATAATATTGATTTTTAGTGGTTGGTTTTGTTTTAAAAATTGTTTTTATTGGTTTTTATTATTAATTCAAATTTTAGGAAGATAATAATCGTAAATGTATATGTTTGTGTATTAGGATAACATAAAACTTATTTTAAATAGTTATCCAAGTTCAGAATAAGATTATCAATATAGATTTTGTTAGGCTAAAAATAAATAACATAGAAGATTCATGATTCAAACTATATGCTAACATCACAATGAGGTAAAACAAATTAACAAAGGGAGAATCACAAAACTACACCATTTGAATTACATTTCACAAAACTACACCATTTCCAAAATACTTCACAAAACTACACCTAAGCACTCAAAATTAAATCCAAATAAATCATACCCACACAATCCTACCTCATTAATATTATACCCTAAACACTAATTAGCGAACCCAAATGAAAAGATTTTAATTTTGGTAATTTTTAAAAGGGTAAATCAAGGTTTTAAAATTTTGAAAGAGTGTAAATATGTGAAAAATTTAAATTAGGTGTAGTTTTGTGAAGGAGGGGGTTGAAAGGGAGTAGTTTTGTGAATTCCTCATTAACAAAATTGATATATTGTTCATAAAAAAATGAAAACATTGAATATAACAAACTTCGAAAAATGTGGCTTTGTGTTTTATGGTGGGCTTATATGTTCTAAAATACAAAATTTGTAATACTTTTATAATTTTTCGCTTTTGTGAAACGGTTATAATCGTGATTAAAGATTTTACATAAAAATAATCCACTAAATTGAATAATTGTTACAAATGTAAGTCTGTGTGCTAAAAAGCATATGTTTCTTATATATTTTTCTACGAAATTAAAGTTTGATATTTAAAGAGACGTAAAAGGTATATATTCACAAACTAATTTGGTTAATAAAAACAAAACATATTCAACAAAAATACTTTTATAAGAATTATAGAAAAACTATTTAATGAAGATGTTAATAATTATAATAGTTTTGGATTACAAAAAATAAAATTTTATGATATGGTATAAAAAGTTTTAGATTTACATATTTATAACAATAAATCAATATTTATCCAACATTTTAAAAGAAGTTAATTTTTTTAATATTTACAAAAATATTAGAAAACTAAGGATCAACTTGAATTATAATGAATGTAAGCAAAAATCTGATGAAGTTGCATCTAGTACCATTTCTAATAATAGTAAATTACCTTAAATCATAATATAAATTAAATTCCCAAAATATTAACATCGTATACCTTTTTAGGAAAATATTATTGAAATTTTAAAATATTAAATTAATAAATAATATATGATGATATAAACCATTGAAACATAAACATAAAATTGGGGAAATAGGTATATCTCGTGAATGGTTGTCTGTACATTGTTTATATGTGAATGATTTCGAGTGAATGATTGTTGTCAATGATGATTGGTCTATGTTAATGATAAATAATATATGTGAATGAATGATTTGTGTCAATGGTGAGTTGTTAAAGATATCCTTGAATAATCTATGTGAATGATTTTTCTTGAATGATTTTTCGTGAATGATTTTTGTGAATGATTTTGTGTGAATAAGGATAAATTTGTCATTTTAAGTACGAAAACCAAATAAAATTAACAAAAAATTTAATTACTACATCAAAAACACATAATTGACAAATTATGTTTTAAATTATATATAATACGCTAATTAACTCAAAAATAAAAAATGGATAATCATAAACATAAATACTAAAAATAAAAAGGTCCTTAATTTTAGGAAATATAATTGAAATTTCAAAATATCAAATAATAATAATATATGATGATATAAAGTATTAAAAATAAAAGAGATAATCATAAACAAATAAAAAAATAATAACTTAATAAAAATCCTTAAGTTTAGAAAATATAATTGGAATTTTGAAATATTAAATTAATAAATTTAGGAAATATAATATAAATTTCGAAATATTAAATTAATAATAATATGTGATGATATAAACTATTAAAAATAAAAGAGATAATCATAAACAAATAACAATAATACTATAATAATAAAAAAAACAAAAAAATTTATTAATTTCCTCTTGTTGCGATACATTAGAAAAACTATTGGTCATTTGTTATATACGTTAGTTGTATGTATTTCAAATCCACTAATCAAATTACACAAAATAAGTGGTAAACAAAAAAAAAATTAGTAAATATAAATTTGAAAATGGTACCTTACGAATAATAAAGTTAAAACTTTTAACACTCGGTGTTGTATCACTATATACATCATATTTATCCATATTTTAACTACATATGTTTGTTATATATATTATAAACATAAGAGCTCATGAATGTACCTTATAAATCATTTGCCGTGTTTGCTAATTTAACAAAGGGCAATTCTCATGAATAGCACTAAATAAAGTTTTTTTAACACAATTAGCACACATTTCAAAACTTTTATAAATATCATTAAAAAAGTTTTTTTTCTCATAAATACCACAACTCTTTCATTTTCAAAATTACACCCAAAACCTTCAAAACTATGTCCTACCCCTTCAAAACTATACACTACCCCTTCAAAACTATACTCTAAACAATATAAAACGAACCCAAATGAAAAAGTTTAAATTCTAAAAGTGTTAAAACTCGTTTTTGGTAGTTGTGGTATTTTTATAAACTACTACTTTTTGATATAAATTTTTTTTAATGATATTTTTGTTATAAAAAACTTTTTAATGGTATTTTCAAAACAATAACTTAATTTGGTGGTACTCTAAGGAATTTCTCTTTAACAAAATAAAAATTTTTCAAATGGTATTTGGCTAAATTGTTGTCACAAAGAGGTAATTATTATTTTCTTTCAATCTTATATGAAACTTATGAATGAATATTTTGTAATTGCAATCACAACTCGATTATTTTTGTGAAATTTTAGAGCAATCTCAATTGTTTTATATATTAGTAATTATGTAATTTTTTCCTTATAGGATTGAAATTGTATTATATTTTTTTGTTAATATTAAAATTATTATAATGTTTTAGTTTTTAGAATAAATATTTTAATTAGTATTTAGATTGAATATTTAATTTGATAGTTTTGACACATGTCAAAATCTTAATTAATATATAAGATATGTGTCACAATCTCGTGAGTTAATAACTTTTGAAACCAACCTTTATATAATAAGATTATGTGAACATTAAAAACAATAAATCAACTAAGATTTAACCCATGGTGAACTCCGAGTCTATGTATTTTGAAATCTTTTATATGTCTATAAAATTTAGAAATTAGTGATAAATCTTTTGTTTTTAGAGAATATATTAACTATTTATAAGTTTTTATTTTATTATTGTTTATTTTATTTTACATACAAATAATAATTTAATCATTTAATAATAAAAATTGTAATAATTTTTTTGTGGATAATTACAAAACTACACCTTTTAAAAATTTATTCACAAAATTACACCTAAAAAATAAAAATTAAATTCAAATTATGCCTACCCAAACAACCCTACCCACTTAATCACTATACCCTAAACATTAATTAGCGAACCCAAATGAAGATTTTTAATTTTGGTGAAGTTTTAATGAGTAAATCAAGCTTTTAAAATTTTGAAAAGGTGTAATTATGAGAAAAATTTGAATTAGGTAGAGTTTTGTAAAGGAAAGGATGAAATGATGTAGTTCTGTGAATTACTCTTTTTTGTTACTATATATTATCCAAATTACCCGGATTTAAAATACTAAACCGGAACATAACTAAAATATTCAAGTTAAAGCTAATCCAAAAAATAAATATCTCTAACGGAAAGAAAAAAAATTAACTAACCGAAAACCCGAAATCAAAATTTGAAACGAAACAATTTTTTGAAATAGAACCGAATGAACCAAAATTATTTAAATATTAAAAGTTATTGAAGTAAATTTTTTTGTTACTATATAATATTTTGTAGTACATATTCTATATAGCAAATTTTTAACATAATTTATAAGGTTATTTATTCCAAACTATTTTACACTATAGAAATTGTTATCTATATTATAAAGTGGAAAAAATACTCAGATCTAAATTAACGTATCGAAACCAAACTGAAATATTCGAACCGAAACCAATTCATAAAATAAATAATTTAAACGAGTAGAGAAATTTACTACCCGGGACCAAATCTGAATAACCTAAAGGTGGACAAAGTATTCGGATCCAAATTAACATATCAAAACAAAATTGAAATATTCAAACCGAAACCAATCCAAAAAAATAGTAACTCGAATGGATAGAGAATTTAACTACCCGAAAACCCGGAACTGAATCCGAATCGAACCTAAATTTTAAAAATTTAACCAAACTACTGGATTTACCTAAAATTTATTTAAAATATAAATAATTTTAATTATAGATATAAATAATTTATTTGAATATATTCATAATATATAATATTAGTGGTTGGTTTTTGTGTTGAAAATAATTGCTTTTATTGATTTCTTGTTATTAATTCAAATTTTAACTAAATTTTAAGAATATAATAATATTAACGATATAATATTATTAACGATATATATATGTTTGCATGTATGCTTAATATAAAACTTGTTTCTCAAAGTTAAGGATAAGATTATTCTTATAGATTTTGTTTGGTAATCATACATTATGGTTTTATCCTTAATGAATTTTTTTCCATGTTTAAACCTAATGACATAGTGTATAAATAAGTTAATTTTTTGGAAAATTTCAAAAGTTTACTTCTAAAATAATAATATAGATGGAATATTTCCATTATATATTTCAACAAAATAACTTAATTGCATCTCATTTATAACTTAAGTTAGGGAGCTTAAAATATCCTTATGGTTGTAATTGTTGCCGTTGATTCAATATTTTTTTAACAACACACTATCCACACTGCATACGACTTTATTGACATAAATATTTCATAATATATATTATTCAAGTAGTATTATCCATTAACTTTTTCCATACACGATAATTCATAAATACGAAATCATAACCAGTTTTACAAAACTATTTATTGTATATTATCCATATTTCTATCACATTCTCGTGATTACAGTGCACTCTCCTAGTTATACCCTCACTGAAAGTATTCGATGAGATGTAAACATGAAATCCTAAGAAAAAAGAAGACTGAGAATCAAGTCACAGTTTGTGCATTCAATTTGTGATGTTCTTCATTCTTTATTTTCACATATATACGAACATATATAAATTAAACATTAAAGATATTCTAAAAACTCGATTCGACAGTTTGAACTAATCCGACCATCTATCTAGTAATATTTCAAATTCGATTTTCGGTCCGGTTTTCAAAGCTTGTTGGAGGGATGGATATTGCATTTCATTGTCAAATGTTAAAGCTTATGTTGGAGTTTTGAACAAAATGATTAAGAGGAATTCACAAAACTACACATTTTCTTCCTTTCTTTTACAAAACTCTACCTAATTCAATTTTTTCACAAATTTACACCCTTTCAAAATTTTAAAAGCTTGATTTACCCTTTAAAAAATTATCAAAATTAAGATCTTTTCATTTGGGTTCGATAATTAGTGTTTAGGGTATAGTATTAAGGGGGTAGGATTGTGTGGGTAGGGTTTATTTGGATTTACTTTTTAGTGTTTAGGTGTAGTTTTGTGAAGTTATTTTGAAATGGTGTAGTTTTGTGAAATATAATTCAAATGGTGTAGTTTTGTAATTCTCCCAATGATTAACTTCAAAGTGAACTTTTCCAAAAAGGTCTCTTCTCAAATCAAATTAATTTTCCGAAAAATGTTAGACAAAGGTTAGAGTAATTTTCAAGGTACATACTACTTTGTGTGATATAACAGGAGTTTCCAAGTTTGCTTGTTATTTATCATATTTGAGGTTTAAAATGATTTTTATGTATTATGTAAAAACTCACGTGTCTATAAAAAGTGTACCTTATACATTATATATATATATATATATATATTCATATAACTTAATTTTCTAAATTTAGAAATATTCATGTTCTTGGTTTTTGAACTTAACAGCCAAAAATCAAAATGTAGAGAAAACAAACAATAATTTTTCATATACGAATCAATTTTTTTTAGATATTCAAGGTTACAAATCATTTTTATAGATATTCAAGGTTTTAAAATTTATTAAGCAAATGGTAAATAAAAATAAACTAAAGTAATAAATAATGAAAATACTTTTTATAACATTTATAAATAAGTAATGAAATCTATAAGGAGAATTACAAAACTACACCATTTGAATTACATTTCACAAAACTACACCATTTCAAAATAACTTCACAAAACTACACCTAAACACTNATTCAATAATAAATCCAAATAAACTCTACCCACACAATCCTACTCACTTAATACTATACCCTAAACACTAATTAGCGAACCCGAATGGAAATTTTTAATTTTGGTATTTTTAAAGGGTTAATCAAACTTTTAAAATTTTGAAAAGGTGTAAATATGAGAAAAAATTGAATTAGGTAGAGTTTTGTAAAGGAAGGATTGAAAGTGTGTAGTTTTGTGAATTCATCTTTCATAAATGACAAAAAGAAACACTTTGGTTTGACGTATTCAATTTTAGTGGGAGCCATTAAATTTTCTACAAAATTAGACATGATATTTATTTAACATAGAAAAGTATGGTGCTTTTAATCTAAAATAAGTTAAGTTATCAAGTTACCATTTCTGTTTTGCGACCTTTATAAATGTTTGACAGAAAAAAACAAAAATTTTAAAAATATAGATTAAATTCATTATGGTCATTTGTCCCCACCTTTTAAAAAAACAAATTACGTTTTGTTTTATTAAATTATTATAATATAAAGGATTATGATTGTACTCAATATCCTTTTGTACGGTCGAAAACAATTTTAAGATTTTTTATAAAGTTTGTTTATATTTTTATATAAACAACAAATAATACATGTGAATGACGAGTAGTATGAATGATCAATGGTCTCTGTGAATGATAAATAATACATGTGAACGACGAGTAGTATTCGTGAATAATCCATGTGAATGGTGAATCCTGAATGACCTCCCGTGAATGATCTATGTGAATGATTTTGTGAATAAGTTCTGTGAATAAGGGTAAATTTGTCATTTTAAATACGAAAAACAAACAAAATTACCTAAAATTTAATTACGGCATCAAAATCACTTAATTAGCAAATTATCTTTTAAAATGTACCGAAAACACTAATTAACTCTTACTTTATTATAGGCGAGAACACATGAGTATAAGATAAGGCCTACAAAGAACAAGTTCTTCGTAATTGCTCAAAAATTGCTTGAGGTGGGATGTGTTTGTTGATATCCGTATTTTTTGTTTAGTAATTAGTTTATATGCTTTAGATCTGATTCCATGTTTGGTACAACTAAACAAATGATCTATTGTAATCATCTCACCTTTATTATGTTTTGTAAAATTGTCGCTACAGACAATTATTTGCCCAATTCAGAGCGGTTAATGTTATTTATAAATGTTTTGAGTATTGTGCCTTGCCATGAGTTTTGCTCTTTGTCTTATTTTTTATTAAGTTAACATGGGTGATTATTTTTGCTATCTTTCTTTTTCATTTTCACATACTCTTTGTGATTTATAAATCGATCACATAAATAAGTTTCGAAGTTTCCAATATGAGCGCTATATAATCACATAAATCAAAACAAAACTAAAAAAATATCAAATAAATGATATCAATCGAAATATATGTTAAGATAAAGAGAAATTAGTAAAAAAAAAATTACAGAATAATTTCCCGCTCGAACAGCGGGTACTCTCCTAGTTCTATATAATCGAAGAGAGAGAGAGTTCCGCGGGTCAACCTGCAAATAACATGTATGATACATGTCAACCCGCGGGTACCTGTATTTTTTCACTTGAGTTTTAAATCTCTCTGATTTTATGTATTTAATTTATATTATTCATAATATATTTTCATTTAATTATTTATATACACATAAAAATATGTTATGTGTATATAAATTCAAAACTCATTTTTTATCTTTTTAGTTTAATTTTTACGTTTCTCTTAATGTTACTCTACTTGTTTTCTACCATTTATATTCCTAAAAACTATAAAGATTCGCTTTTAAAATCAAAATAAAACAACAAAATATCAAAAATTTCTATTTCATAACTTTAAATGAGTTTCATATAAAATTTTTACAAAATCAAAAAAAATAATTATATATTACGTTCAGTTGAAACTAAAAATTAAAATAAATAAATTAAATGCCAATTTGTTAGCGATTATATTCCCTTTTTAAAAATTGTTTCATAAAAAATATAGCTACCTAAAAAAAACTACAAAA
>OVAT01000324.1:0-11103 GCA_900406305.1 Cochlearia officinalis
AAAAATACTTAAGAGAGAAAAAAAAAAGTTTTATTGGTTTTTTGTAGTTTATTTTTACTTTTTTTTTTTTTTTTTTACTTTTAAAAAAAAATTAGATAAATAAACAAAAATACTTAAGAGAGAAAAAAAAAAGTTTTATTGGTTTTTTGTAGTTTATTTTTACTTTTAAAAAAAAAATTAGATAAATAAATAAAAATACATTGTCNGTTTTATTGGTTTTTTTTAGTTTATTTTTACTTTTAAAAAAAAATTAGATAAATAAATAAAAATACTTAAGAGATAAAAAAACAAGTTTTCATGGATAACGATGCTCTAATAATATTTTGTAACAACTTTCGGTATAATTCATTTTTTTTTTTAAATTCGGTTTTATTCAAGTTTCGGTAAATCAAAATAAAATCAGCAGCCCTAGCCACCGAGCCTCTCTCTAAGCCTCGCTTTCCCACTAGGAGGGAGGGAGCGACAACAACACTCTCCTCTGAGCTTCTGCTCTTTCTCTCTCTCTTAGCATGTCTCTCTCTCTTTCTCTCTCACTCATCTTAAAGCTTAGCTGATTAACCATGTCTTCGAGAAAAAGGAAGGTGCGTGATGATGGAGCTTCACCTTCGCCGTAAAGGTAAAACAAATGTTGTCCTTGAAAATGATCTCAAAGATGCTCTGGTCGATATTTGGTGGGACTATGAGAACGCATCGATCCCAGCCGACTTGGGAGATCACGGTCAAGTGTACTGTAAAATTGTGGCTAAACTCAGGGAAAGTGGGGTTTTAGTGGCGATGTGAATATCAAACTCATCGTTCCTTTTAAAGATTCTGTAGTGCCAAAGAAAATTGTCAACATTAAACTGCATTATGCCACTAATATCAACATTAATTAATCCAGCTTCTATGTTTGTATATGGTTTCATATGGATGGTTTCTTAGTTCTTACAGAAGATTCTTTGTTTGTTTTGCTGTTTTAGAACCTGAAATTTCTGCGAATAACCAAATCGCAGACGACGAAATCAAAGCTCTTATCGAGCAATGGCTTACAGAGACATTCCCTCCTCCTCCTCCTCAAAACACTATGTTGATAAGTGGGGACAACAATTTCAAGCAGACTCTCAACAAGCCGTCATTGGCCGGACACAAGACGATTGCTAGTTTGCCGCGAAAGTCCTCACCACGATGCTTCTGCTAATCTCGCTGGAAACGCATACTACAACTGGTACATGAAACCCTTTTTGTCTCTTGGACCGAGTTCCCTGAACAACAAACAAAGAAATGCAATGTATTTGAAGAGAAAGAAGGAGGAGGCTGCTACGAGAGAAGCTGAGGCTGCTAGCTCAAGTGGCGAGAGACAATAGTATCAGACCCGTGCCACTAACTCACTCCTAGCTATATGGCTATATATATATTGTTGAACGTTTCTTGAATATGTAATCACTCTTCTTTTGTACTAGAGCAAACATTCAAATGCTTAAATGAAATATATTAGTTACCGGCTTACCGCAGCCTTAAATCACTCTTTTGTTACATCAGGCTTATGTAATCACTCTTTAGTGGCTTTGAAAGCCAAGAGAGAAGATTTGTTTGGGTTTTCAAATCCCATGTTTAGCGCGAGTGGTCATTGTGTGCCATGGAGCCTCAGGAGCATTTTGAGTTAGCAGCTGCGTCGGGGCCAAGTCTGCAACTCAGTGTCTGATGTAATTTTTTGAATTTATCTATATGTGTGTGTGTGTAGCGACGATGGTTTTAAGAGCTCATGTCTTACAAAGTTGTACATAACCTTCACTAAAGATTCAAAAAAGAGGAAGACTCCTTCACGCATTCACAACATAACAAAGCCCCAAAGACTAAAGTGTGTTATAGTTTAAAACCACTAAATAAAAAGACAAAAAGGATCAAGTAGTAGTTGTTTGGATTTACTCTTGTCCTTAACTGATGCCAACATCATATATACAGACAAAACCAAGCAAGAGTGTCAAAAAGTTGTTATGAAATGAGACTCTTCTTCTTCTTCTTTTGTTGTGATCGCAACACCTCTAACATGCAATTACATAGTCTCAATATCCGAGGATAACCCAAACCAACATCAACCACTGCAGATTCACNTTGTTGTGATCGCAACACCTCTAACATGCAATTACAGAGTCTCAATATCCGAGGATAACCCAAACCAACATCAACCACTGCAGATTCACTATCACTCATCAGTTCTTTCGACACATCAACACCGTCGTCTGTACTTGTGCCCGAAACTTCTACTAACTCCTCTACTGGGAATCACCTCACCAGGATACTTTCCACTGTTACAATAGAGAGACCAAACCACAGTTTTAGTTCATTATCGAAAAAAATCTTAGAAGAACTTCATAGTTACTAAAAAGATGGATAGGCTAAAATACTTACTGGATCAAACATGTCACGTCGAGAATCATGGTTACTTTTCTCAAGCTTTCGCAATCAGTAAAGCCAATCCCAAATGAAGCTGCTCCCCTACAATCAAAACAAGACAATAACTAGTGTTCCTATCTCAGACAGAACATAGCCAACTAAAGGATTTTGCTACAATAAGTTGTCGAACTCGTTCCACTAAAAGACAAGTGTAAGACCGAGAAACTGATTACCTGACAGAGAATCGAAGCATCGTTGGACCAGATTTGGCATCTCCATTCGAGCTAACTGAAGTTCCTCAGCCACATCTAGAAGATTACGTACGAGCAAACTTGTTTTTTGCTTCTCAAATTAATAATGAGACAAAATTTCAGAGGTTTAAGCACACAAAATGTATTCGAGAGAAAATGATTCTTCTTCTAAAGAGTAAGATTAAAGGGAACATAACCTATTATGCTATGATAATATTAAGAGAAACATAGCATCAAAAAGAGGTTATTGAGACATACACACTTGTGTAATCTCCAATAATAAACCACCAACATACTTCTCAGAGTAATCAGTTTTAAACAAGGAGTTAAACACAACTGAAACAATCATGCCTGGGGAAATTCTAAAGACAAAATAATCTTGACTAGAAACAATAGAGGATTACACTTATCAATGGACGAAAAGAAAACATCTTGATTACCCTTACCTTAACGAACTTATTATCATTATCAATCAATCTATTTGAAATCAGTACACTAAAGATGTATCATTGACTGAGGAATATCATAGAGTTGAGGCAACATGAGCATGTGGCAGAACCCAGGCGGATGATGATGCGAATGTGACATGGCGCGGAAAAAGAATCAAAAAGGAAAAGAGAAAGAAGATCTCTGGCGTGGAGCGCAAGCAAGGATCGCACAGAAAGAATCCGAGAGGATTTAGGAAAAGAAGATTAGACGAATATTTCCTTCTGAAAAGATATGAAAATATTCCCTAAAATCCTAATGTTTAGATTTAGGAAATCTTTACTAGGGTTAAGTGATTTATAAGGGCTAAGAGTTGTTAGGTATTGTTAACACTCTTAGCCGCTTATTACAAGTTCGCCGAGAGATCAAAAGAATTTTTAAAAGGTGAGTGTTCATCGATTCAATTTTGTGAGAGTTGTAATCGATTATTTAGGTTATTAGAATCGTCTGGGAGGGGTTTATTGTGTAACACCAGTTTATGGGTGATCTTAGTGTAAGGTTATCATAAAGAGATTTTAATAAAGTATTAAGCGTTCGACATAGGGGTTTATTGTGTAACACAAGTTTATGGGTGATCTTAGTGTAAGGTTATCATTAAGAGATTTTAATAAAGTATTAAGCGTTCGACATAATAGGGGTTTATTGTGTAACACAAGTTTATGGGTGATCTTAGTGTAAGGTTATAATTAAGAGATTTTAATAAAGTACTAAGCGTTCGACATAATAGGGGTTTATTGTGTAACACCAGTTTATGGGTGATCTTAGTGTAAGGCTATCATTAAGAGATTTTAATAAAGTATTAAGCGTTCGACTCGACGCTTTCCGAGTAGATGTGTGTGTCACTAGTGTTCAGAGGGTGCCATACTTTTTCAATTGGTATCAGAGCACGACATCTGATGAAGAACATGTTGTTTCTTAACAACAGGTGAAAGATCCGTGACGCGGTATGGAGAACTCTCAACACTACATGACAAAGAACAAGCTGTCGATGTTGAAATCTTAGAACTACGGGTGGTGGAAAGTGCAGATCAAGGCGATAATCCGAGGAATTGATGAAGACGCATGGACTACAGTCGAAGATGGATGGACTGAGCCGATTGATGATAAAGAGAAACCAAAACCGAAGGGTCAGTGGACTACAGAAGAAAAAGCCGCATCAAAATTTAACAACAAGGCTCTTTCAGTCATCTGGTGTTCACTATCTGAAGATCAATTCACCATAGTCCAAGGGTGCACCACCGCAAAACAAGCATGGGATGCCCTAAAAACATTCTATGAAGGAACATAAAATGTTCGCAGAACTAGACTTGATAGTCTAACCTATGACTTTGAGACTTTGACCATGAAGGACTCGGAGACCATTGATGAGTTTAGTGGGAAGCTGAGCGCCATTTCAAACGAAGCAAGTGTGATGGGGAAAATCTACAAAGACAAGAAGCTGGTCAAAAAGTTTCTAAGAAGTCTTCCTGAGAAATTCCAATCTCACAAGTCTGCCATTGAGTTATCTCATAACTCCGATCAGATGAAAATTGATCAAGTGGTGGGGATGCTGCAAGCCCATGAAATGCAACAGAACAAGAAAGGNTTGAGAAATTCCAATCTCACAAGTCTGCCATTGAGTTATCTCATAACTCCGATCAGATGAAAATTAATCAAGTGGTGGGGATGCTGCAAGCCCATGAAATGCAACAGAACAAGAAAGGAAACATCAAAAGCAAGTCTATTGCTTTGGTGTCTGAGCAGACCAGTTCCCAGGCAAGTGACTTTGAAGATCAGATGGGTTTAATAGTGAAAAGTACTTCAAGAAGATGGAAATTGGCCAAAGAAAGTTTGGTTCTTACGGACCCAAACCAGACTCCAAGCCAGACGGTGAACGTAGCAAGAGATATGAGGTCAAGTGCCATGAATAGACCTGTCCCTCTCCATTCGTTGTGATGTTTTCCCACTCGCCTGGTTATTCATCTTAGCCTTGTATTTCACGTTTATAACTCCACTGAACATAAATACACTTTTTATGATATGAACTGTGAGGGACCCTAATATCCACAAGATCATATGAGCAACTGTGATAATTAAGTACATGAATTACCTTTGGTCTTGAAATCCGCTTCTCAAGGTTGGTTATCAGTTTCTCCTCGACCAGTTCATGCACAAAGTGATGTCTAATATCAATGTGTTTGGTGCGTGAGTGTTGTACATGATTCTTAGAGATATCTATGGCACTTTTGTTATCACAATAAATAAGAAGAGTTCCAAAGTCCATACCATAGTCTTTTGCCATTTAGTTCATCCATAGGAGTTGTGTGCAGAAACTTGATGTGATCGAGTTTTAACCTCGACACTAGAAACCCCAAGTGCAAGGCACGAGAAGGTTGTAGTAGTCGGGTATCGAATCCACAAGGAGAGTATGATCGAGCAAAAGAATATGAGAAACTATTTAAGATTAGACCGGTACAAATTCATGTTTAGAACAATGCTACTAAGTAAGACAATAATAAAATGAAACTTAGAATAAATTCAACTAAAAGTCAACACAAGTAATTATAAGCTAAAAGAGATATCAAGACTAAAGCATGGATCTTGGGGTCAATGTCATGGGCTAAGGATATAAGGAATCAAACTAATGATGCTAAAAAAACATGGGGAATACTTTCTAGGACAAGGAACACTAAACAAGATAAAATCACTCTCATGACTCAAATCCATTCTCTAATCATCAAAACTACAAATCTCTCAATCGAGCCTAGATGATTAAAGATCNAAAACATGGGGAATACTTTCTAGGACAAGGAACACTAAACAAGATAAAATCACTCTCATGACTCAAATCCATTGTCTAATCATCAAAACTACAAATCTCTCAACCGAGCCTAGATGATTAAAGATCATTAAGAACAAGTCCTAAAAGTCCATCAAACACCGTAGACATCAACTCTCATTGGCTAAGTATAAGAGACTCATACTAAACTTGAACTAGACATTTCATCGAACAACTTTCGGGCATGAAATGTCCTCTAGGTTCTAGGCTAGATTAGCAAGATTTATCTTAGTATTAAACCATCTAGTGTTATAGAAAGTATAAAACTAACAACCTAAACATCATTAACTATCATCCCTAACCTAGCCTAATATCCCAAAGAGTCATTAATGAACTATTCACTACCCATACCAAGAACAAAGCAAAATATGATAGATAGAGAAATAAATGATGATGATATTAAATAGAAATAAGCATAAGATTGATATTAAGATTAAAGAACCTCTAAGGTTTTACAAAAGTAGCTAAAAACTTAGAGAGAATAAAAGATGTATAATCAATAAAACCCTAGTTATATTTATAGGGAAATAGGATATAAGTCGGGTCAACCCTGGACAAACCGGTCAATCCGGATAAATAAAAGAGTCGTGCAAGGCTCGACGGTTTGGTGACCGTTGGAGAGGTTGCCAGCAAGCAGCTTCTTCTTGTCTCCTCTTGCGGTTTGGCTCAGCGGTCTTGATCGCCGATTTCTTCGTCTTCAGGACACCTCTTGCAGCTTACAGCGGTCTCTCCTCAGTGGTTTGGTGACCGCTGGTATTGTCGTCCGCTAGAAGCTCCTCTTCGTCTTCTCCCGCGGTTGGTCTTGGCGGTTTGGACCGTTGGACTGCTCTATTCTTCCTCCTTGTCCCTTTTAAGCTCCCTTGAGATCCACCTTTGCTTCCTTTGAGCTCCCCCTAGCTCCAAGTACATGAAATGCACATGATGCGATGTAAAAAGGACTTATTCCTAGCTAAGACTCAATCCTAAAATAGATTACTAAACTGAGCTAAATTAAGCTATAAACTATATGAGAATGCAACTAATATCCTAATATGCTATGCAACTGAATGCCTAAGAACACCTAAATTACACACTTATCACAACTACCCAGGGCAATGTATTCGGACTCAACGGTAGAGAGAGAGAGACACTGTTTTGCTTCTTGTTGTGCCAAGAGATAAGATTGTTACCAAGAAAGAAACAACCACCACTTGTGCTTTTCCGATCGTCTAAGCTCCCATCCCAATTCGCGTCATAGTAACGAGCTAGAAATTTGTTCGTCTTTTTGTTGTAGAAGAGTCCTAGATCAGATGTACCCTTTACGTACTTGATTATCCTCTTAACAGTTGTCAGATGGGACACCTTAGGTTTTGATTGATACCTAGCACACAGGCCTACGCTTAAACACAAATATGGTCTGCTTGCTGTTAGATATAGGAGACTTTCTATCATCCCTCTGTAGAGGCGTTCATCCACATTTTCCCCATGTTCGTCTGCTGACATCTTGACAATTATACTCATCGGTGTCGTGGTTGGTCTACTCTTTTGAAGTTCAAAGCGAGTTACCAGGTTCCTGGCATACGTATTTTGTGAGACTGAAATGCCCTAATATGTCTGTTTCACTTGAAGACCCAGAAAGTAATTCATCTCGCCTACCATGCTCATCTCAAATTCTTGTGTCATGGTGTTCACAAACTAATCAACCAGCTTTTCGTTTGATCCTCCGAACACAATATCATCCACATAGATATGGACAACCAAGAAACCTAGCTTGTTGGTGCAGACAAACAGAGTTTTGCCAACACACCATCGTTGATATCCCTGTTTGAGAAGAAAGACAGTAAGTTGTTCATACCATACTCTTGGTGTCTGTTTCAAACCATAAAGAGCCTTCTTCAGCTTGTAGACATACTCAGGATGCTCAGAACCTCAAATCCTTTAGGATGCTCAACATACACTTCTTCTTAAATCACACCATTCAGGAATGCACTTTTCACATTCATCTGGTGTAAGAGAAAGTTCTTGAGACACGCCATTCCGAACATCAAACTGATGGATTCTAGTCTGGCTACTAGTGCGAAACTCTCATCTAAGTCCACACCTTCCACCTGAGAGTATCCCCGAGCCACCAATCTAGCTTTGTTTCTTACCACATGACCATGCTCGTCACTTTTGTTCTTGTAAATCCACTTGGTTCTGACTATGTTGACGTTCCCGGCCTTGGAGTTAGATCCCACACTTCGCTTTTGACGAAATTCTGAATCTCTTCATGCATTAACCCGATCCAGAATTCATCCGCAAGTGCTTCCACGTGGTTTTTAGGCTCAATCTTTGAAACAAAACATGAAAATCTTACCATCTCCCTGAAGTTGATTTGCTTTCCTATGGTCACTCGAACACCATTAAGACTACCGATCACATCCTTCTATGAGTGGTTTCGGTGAACTCTTAGTGATGATGGTTCAGACTCATCTTCCTCAGGTTATGACGTGTTGGTATCAGATGGTTCTGAAATCTTGTTCTCTTTCTCATTGTTCTGGGTCACATCCACTTCCCTGGTAAATTCTCGACTGCCTGACGATTCGTCGAATACAACATTGACAGTCTCGATCACCATCTTGGTCTTCTTCTTGTACACCCGAAAGGGTGTGCTCGAACTAGAGTACCCAAGAAAGATGCCTTCATCACTTTTGGAGTCGAACTTTACAAGTTGGTCTTTATCATTCGGGATATAGCACACACAACCAAAAATATGAAAGTAACTTATCATTGGTGTCTTTCGTTTCCACATCTCATAAGATGTCATGGTTGTTTCTTTTCGTACATACACCTTGTTGATGATGTAGCATGTTGTGCTTACTGCCTCAGCCCAGAAGTGTTTGGCCACCTGGTTCCTATGAAGCATAACTCGAGCCAATTCTTGGAGAGTCATGTTCTTCCGTTCTACAACACCATTCTGTTGAGGATTTCTCGGAGATGAAAATTGATGCACTATACCTTGCTTTCCACAGAATACCTCAAATGCCTCATTCTGAAACTCCCATCCATGATCACTTCTAATGGATTTGAACCCCCATTTCTCATTCATTAGCTGAAGTGTAAGGATCTTGAAGCTGCCGAGTGTCTTAGATTTTTTCCTCAGGAACCTTACCCATGTATATCGTGTGAAGTCATCGACGATTACGAACACATACTTCTTACCAGAAAGACTTTCCACTTGTATGGGTCCCATCAAGTCCATATATATGCATCAGATCTAAAGCTCGGGTTGAGCTTACGTCTACAACAATCTTATGTTGAACTTTCACTTTTGAGCAAGGACCACATACAAATTCAGATTCCTCCTTACGCTTGGGTATACCTCGGATTAACTCCTGATTGATAAGCTTCATCATGGTCATGACATTCAATATGAACAAGTCGATGATGCCAAAGTTGAACATCATTTGAATTTGTAACTGAGAAACATTTCACAGATGGATCCCACATGTAGCAGTTGTTGGAAGATCTGACTCCTCTCAGCTTCACGTTACCGGCTTCATCAATCGCCTGACATTTTCTTTTGGTAAATGTGACTACTAACCCATCATCACAGAGTAGACTGATGCTAATCAGATTTGCTTTCAGACCATCAACTAAGAAAACGTTGACCAGTTTAGGCCCAATACCTCTGTTGAGTTTACCCTTACCTTTGATTCTCCCTTTGCCACCATCACCGAATGTAACTTTTTCACCATATATTTTTCATACTCATTCAGGTTGTTGGCATAACCTGTCATATGTCTGGAACATCCATTATCGAAGTACCACTTGGTTCCCTCAGTGACTTGTTATTCATCCTCAGAGCAGAGTGAATGGTAACAATACATATCTTCTTTCTTGATCCAGACATTGTTATGATGTTGCTTATCTCGCTGGTACTTGCCTTGTCGTACCAGGATTCTGATGCAACTATTGAACCGGTGACAGTGTGCTTGTATATGCCAATATCTTCCACAGTAATAGCACTCATAGTCTTGATGTGGATTCTGCATTCTGAGGATTGTATAAACATATCCCTTATACTTCTAAGGTGATGTCTTAGTTCTGGCAATCACAAGAGGAGACTTTGGAATCCTAATCCCCATTTTGCTTTACTCATCCTTCCCATAGTTAAAACATTGTCTAGATCTTTGGTACCTTTTGTCTTGATGTTTTTTAACTGTTCTTGCAGCTAACTTGTAAGAACCTTGTTTTTCTCTTCTTCTTCATCAAGATATGACTTGATCTGTTTTGCATCTGTAACCGTTTCATCTCTTTCTTTGATTAAGATATGGTTCTCGTTGTGAAGTTTGGTTAGATTCTCATTCAGCGTCTTGGTGTCATCATGAATTCGGATTAACCTTTCAACTAGTACTTGATTTTTTCCTCAGATGGCAACTGTGATTTCACGTCTAAGTCTGATTCTGCTTCCACAATCATATGAATCTATCACGCAACCATGTTGACCATATTACTCTCATCGGAATCTTCCTTGTCTGAGTCACTTTCACTTAAAGTGATGTAGGATTTTTCAGTCTTCCTCTGGTTGTTGATTCATTCTCTCTTCAGATGACCATACCCATTGCATTCATATTTTGATTATTTTGCCTAATTCTTTTCATGACCAAAAGGAGTGTGAGCGTGTAAAAAAGAAAAGAGATTGCTATATTGTTGTTGAATTGAATCTTGTTTTTATAGATAATAATCAAGTTTCTTTTACAAAAAAATTACAAATTCCCTAAACCTTCAAACTCAAACCTTATCCTCTTTTAAAGTGTTAAAATTTGTTATTTTTGTATTTGTGGTATTTTTGTACAAGAAAACTTTGTAATTATATTTTTGTTTTTGTTTTTGCTATCTTTTGATAGATACAAAGAGATTCATTTAATCCATATTTATGGCAACCCACGGTGAAGATGGAGACAACGACGCGAGTGAGCAAGTCCGTGATAAACGAGTTTTTACCCTCATTCCTTCGAATGCCTTATTGTAGTATATAAGATGTCAATCCGAATCAAGACCAACAAATGTATTAGAATTTATAAGAAATAAACTCAGTTTAAGCGTAATCAAAAAGTTGTTTGTCGAATGTTTTGTAACCGTGTAACCAATAAACGAAAACTTAAATTAAGAGTTGTAAGGATTCAAATAAAAAGTTAAACAATCAGGTTAAGG
>OVAT01000325.1:0-11095 GCA_900406305.1 Cochlearia officinalis
TTCAAGATCGGCCCAAAGAGATCTAAACCTCCCAAAGTGTTTGTTGAACTCGGTGTCTTCTTGGTTTAGCTCGTTGATAGCCTTCTTGGCTTCATAAACTCGGCTTAGTTTGGATATGTTGCCATATAAAATTTGTAGAGGGTCCCAAACTTCCTTAGCGCTTTCACAATATGAGTAGGCCTCTAAAATCGATGGCTCGAGAGATCCTTAAATGATTCCAAGAACCTTTTGGTCCGATTAGAACCATTTTTCTTCATCGGTTGTAAGTTCACCAAGTCCAAGACTAAACTCAGTGAAGGCTTGTTGTTGCGTGAGGATATGATTCCATAGACCACGACCACAAAGAGTTATCATCAAGGTTCTTGCCCAAAGAAGATAGTTGATTCCTTTCAAGATTACCGGACAAAGGACCTTCTTGTTGGTGTATTCTTTGTCTTCCATGGTTTAGAGGTGAAGTAGTGAGATTTGTTCTTGAGAAATGTGAAAGTTTTTACCTTTTTAGTAAAATCCTTAAGTTGCTTGAAGCTTGGAAAAAGAAGTATCTTCGGTTCTTGTGAAGAGGCCGAAAGTTTTTAAGAGGAGGACTCGATTTGTACTAGATCCAAGCTCAAAGCTTTTATCTTTAGTGCACAAACTGACCCAAATGAAAAACTTGAAGCTTTGCTGAAGATTCAAGAAATAGAGAACAAATTAGAGAAGAATCTTATGAGAACAACTTTATGAGAATAAAAGAGTGAGATTGAAACAGATTTTAAAGTAGAAGCGGAGGCTTAGATTCGGTTCAAGAGCTTTGCTCTGATACCATGTTAGAATTTGTAAGAGATAAGAATCGTTTTAGAAGTGTTTAGAAGATTTGTGTTCTTGTGTTCTTGAAGAACATCAATAACATAAAGAGAGAATAGTCAAAGATGCTTTTTTCATTTCATAAAGCTTGTAGTATATTAAAACATACATGTGAATAAGAAGACATATAAGTAGAAATACAAGAGAAGAGAAGAAAGAAGGAAGAGCATTGTCTTCTATCCAGAAATAGCCTGGCGCGTGGAGCGTGGAACTCGAGTGTCGCTGGAGTGTCGTGCGCGAGCGCCTTGGCGCGTGGTGCGCATGCACATGGAGAGAACTTGCCCAACGACTCCTTTCCAACGGTAACTTCTTCCTCTCTATTATTATACTTTGTCGTTTCTCACTTCTTCACTTTGTAGATTATTTGAAAAGTTTTTGGGCTTTCTTGAACCGCAAGAAATGTGCTTACCTTGGTGAACAAGTTTTTCTGGGTAAAGCTTTAGTCTCTTCAATACTAAACAAATATGCGAACTTCTAAAAAAATTTACAATGAAGTAAAATAACTTTGCGACTCATAGGTAATAAATTTGCTAACCTCTAAACAAATCTACAATGACGTAAAATAACTCTGCGAGTGAGAGCTAATAAATTTGCGACCCATAGGTAATAAATCTGCGAACAAAAAACAATCTACAATGTAGTAAATTAACTCTGCGACTCATAGATAATAATTGTTTTAACCTCTAAACAAATCTACAATGAAGTAAAATAACTCTTCGACTCATAGGTAATAATCTGCGAACCTCTAAAAAACTCTACGATGACGTAAAATAACTCTGCGACTCATAGGTAATAAATCTGCGAACACCTAACATATATGTCATACTTTAATAAAATGAAATAAATATGAAATACATTACCAATTGTAGAAAAAAAGTTTAGGGTTCATTAAAAATTAAGAGTTTATATAAAGTTTACAACATAATAACAAACTCAATCAGACTCATCAAAAAAACTTGGGGTTATGATAATGTTTTCATTGGGGATCGGTGGAGGGTTCGATGTCGTTCCGTTTGATGTCTCGGGAAGTTCGGCAAACATATTCGTCGCATATTTCTGCCGGATATCCATAAATGTTTCATCACTTACACCATCGAAACTCGTCCTAAACGCAAGACACTCGATGTATTTCAATTTGAATACACCACAGTCTCTCGGTTTATTGTTCCTTGGAACATTATTCGTTTTCCTAATCACATCAAACATATTTGAACAAGGTTCACGGTCTTTTACGTCCATGTAGGTGTTAAGAATCACGGGGATCAATTTCTTATGGAACATGCATTATTCGGCCATCTTAGGATCCTTTATGTGAGTCGGATTGGAGTCGTAAATATATATTCTCTTCCGGGGAAAGTTAACGTCAACAACAACCCAATGGTCCCCCCAACATTCAAGGAAATATAGACATTATCAATATCATACCACCATCTTTTGTGCGTCTGTGAGCTTTCAGGAAGAGTATCATTGAATACGTTCTTGTAGCACCCATCAAGTGTCCAAGACAATTTGTCGCGTAGTTGAGAAAACGTTGCATAATCACCTCTCCATGTATTAACTAAATAAGGGTCCATGAAGCTAACACTTGGTTTGAAAGGTGAATTAGACATCATAGATCTCCTACGGAACAAAGTCATGCCCAATTCCATATGTTGCAAGTTTGAAAATAGAACTATCAGTTTCAAACAAATGTATAGACGTAAAAAAAATCTACAAGACCATTAAATAAATCTACAAAACTATAAAACAAATCTACAAACTCCATTAAACAAATCTACAAACCATTAAATAAATCTNGAAATAAATCTAAAAACATTAAATAAACCTACAACTTGATATGCAAAACCATTAAATAAATCTACAAAACTATATGAAAAATCCGCAAACCCGTTATACAAATCTACAAACTTGCATAATAAATCTGCAAAATCTACAAAACACACTTACCGAATCACCTAGCCATCCATATTTGGCATGTTCCCATTTGTCATTGGGTAAAGATAGTTCCTTGAAGAATCTCACATCAGCGTTTGAAGATCTAATAGCTTCATGCCTAAAAGAAAACATTTGTTAATTACCTTGCATATGGATATCTATATTATAAGAATATAGTTACTTACTCTTTGTCATATAGTTTTTTCCTTTGTTCCAAAAGGATCATAACCATATACGGATGTCATGATCCGCTTCACTGTAGAGTTTCCCTCGTAAGAAAATTTCTGGGAAGCTACTATATATTTGTGGGACTCTTTTAGGTAAAGGAGTGTTACTTTCTGCCATTAATGCAAGTACAAGATCATTCAACCCTTGCGTTAGTTTTGCTTCGGCCTCATCATCAGAATGAAGACCCATTTGAAACTCATTGAACATTTTTTCCTTTGTAACGTCTTTAACAACAACTTCTTTTTCTTCCTTTTCTACAATTTTAGGCAGAGGAGATGGTTTAGGAACATGTTGTTGTTTGCAACCACCACCTTGTTTACGAACAAAAACTTTTGTTGGCTTGGACACTTCGGAACATGAGGTTGTTTTTCCTTTTTCACGTTTTTTTAGACTTGCTCCTAGTTTTTGCATTACCAATCTAGTTTTCACACCTTCTTTTGTCTTTTTGTTTTGTTTGTCGTTTTGGCATCTTCTTCGCAGTTTCAGGTTTTGGCGCCATCTTCTCATTTGTTTATTTTGACACCTTCTCACTTGCTGGTTTGACACCTTCTTTGGTGTAGTAACTTTTCCTTCTTTTTTCGAGAACCCTTTAGTTTTCACACTTTTTATGTTCCGGTTTCTCAGTTTTCATCCACGAGTGCAAGAAAAACAAAAAAATCACAAAATTTGCAACACAAATAACAATCTGCAACACAATAAAAAAATATGCAAGTCAAGAAAACAAATCAGCCCAATAATAACACAAATCTCCAAGAACATAAAACCAATCTACAAGACCATAAAACAAATCTACAAGTCATAAAGCAAATCTAAATAAATATACAATATTATTAAACAAATCTACAAGCCCATAAACAAAATGAAATGTGGGTTACTAACCATATCATCATTGGAATTGTCCTCTTCACGTTCTCTGGTAGACTTGGGGGTAATACTGACAATTTTGCGGTGACCTTCTTACTAGCATATTGCCCATCTTGCATCTAATTTTTTATAGCTTCCTCCATCTTTCCAACTCTTCCATCAAACTTCTTTTCCAACTCTTCCATCAAACTTCTTTTCCAACTCTAAAACATCTTCTCTTACTGCTTCAGAGATCATCTTCTTCACTTTAGACATATAAAACTTCATCTCTGAATCATCCTGTACAAAATCATCCTTCTTTTCACTATTTTTCTCCTTATAAGATTTGCTTAGAGCTTCACCTAATCTCTCACTCTATCTCTTCTTTTTTGAATCTTTACCTTCAACTTCACCTTTTTCTTGTTGTTCGTCTTATTTTCTCTTTTTTTGCAGCATTACCTTTAACTTCATCTACTACGTATCTCTTTCTCTTTTTTGTTTCTTTTTTTCTCCGCTATAGGCCAACACTTAGAATCAAATCGATCTTCCATGATGACCTCAACCAATTTGTCAAGACTTGCCTAATTCTTCTTCTCGTTGTCATGCCAATCATGATACTTATTCGCAATAGTACACATATGGCTCACTCAAAGCTATACATAAACAAATATGTTAAAACATGATAAAATCTGCAGAACACATAAACAAATCTGCAGAATCCAAAAAACAATCATGCACAACACATAAACAACTCTACAATCACATTATGTCTAAATATATCATACATTTTCATGTGTAGCTTTCTCCTTTATTAGGAATTTTTCTATGGTGAATCGATTACGACCTCCTTCTCATTGCAAAGGTCTTGGGCCTTCTACTCCTTCCCTCTTGTGCCCTTGTAATTCTCCAATACCAAGAACATATTCATAAACTCATATAAGGAGAGCATGAACACATCCGTGTATCATGTAAGTCTCTTCCACAAATGAACATACTCTCATGGACAATACTAGAGCATTAAAAGCTCCCATGTCCCAAAAATTACTCTTAAACTGCTCTTCTTCAAAGACTCTCATAGGAGCAAAATAATGTATTTTTGATCCTGCATGTATGCCATAAATTCCTACATGCATGAGAATCATTTTTAATATCATCTTCTTCTTCTCCACGCGCTCTCAAACTCTACCACTTTTCAAAGTTTTAATTAGCTCATTATATGAAGGACTTTTTTCACTAATACCAAGATCATTCCACATCTCTTTTTTAAGAGTTGGATCAGCCGGGACAATCGGGTTAGCCACTTGATCGATTGAATCATAGTTTAATCCAGTAAATTCTGCAAATTCATGCAAGGAAAACTTATTGGAAGGAAAAACTTATTGTCAGAAAATAATGGACCGTCTGTGCAAACCATGTGTACTTCTCCATATCATTAAGCTTCATAAGAGCATATTCATTGGTGTTTCTTAAAGAGATCTTAGCAGGTGGGGCCCATTAAATAGTTAAGATCTGGATCTTATATTTCCTATTTAAGATCCAGATCTTAAATATTTAGTGGGCCCTTTGGATACGTGGCGATCCATGATTGATGAGTTTTTAATTATTTTTTTTCTTTTTTTTGAACCAACTGTTCATGGGTCCCAATGAATAGTTAAGAAATTTTGTGGGTTTTTCTGTTGGAGATGGTCTAAACACGCCAAGAAAAGATTCCTTGATGGCTTCCCACGCATCAAGTCCTATGAACGTTTTAGCAGCTTTTATCTTGTTAAGGTAAATGTCACATGCTTTTAACTTGAACTAGAGATAACCCTTTTTCAAAACGCCTTGGCGGATAAGAAGCCATCTCTATTTACAAAGCAGATGAAACAAATCAACAAAGTACAAGAAACAAATTTACAAATCTAAAAACAAATCTACAAAACAGATGAAAAGTCTACAATCAGATGAAACAAGTCTACAAAGCATATGAAAAATATCTACAACGCATATTAAATAAATCTACAAAACAGATCAAAACATTCCAATCAGATGAAACAAGTCTACAAAGCAGATAAAAAAAATCTACAACGCATATGAAACAAATCTACAAAACTGATGAAAAGTGTACAATGAGATGAAACAAATCTACAAGATGAAAAAAATCTACAACGTAGATGAAACAAATTCAAAACAGATGAAAAGTTTACAGTCATATGAAACAAGACTACAAAGCATATGAAAAAAATCTACAACGCATATGAAAAAAATCTACAAAACAAATAAAAAGTCTACAATCACATGAAACAAGTCTACAAATTAGATGTAAAAAAATCTACAACGCATATAAAACAAATCTATAAAACAGATGAAAAGTCTACAATAAGATGAAACAAATATACAAGATAAAAAAACTCTACAATGCAGATGAAACAAATCAACTAAACAGATGAAATGTCTACAATTAGATAAAAGAAGTCTACAAAGCATATGAAAAATATCTACAACGTTGATGCAAAAATCTACAAACAGATGAAAAGTCTACAATCAGATGAACCAAGTCTACAAACGCAGATGAAAAAAATCTACAAACGTAGATGAAACAATTTTACAAACCAGATGAAAAAATCTACAATCAGATGAAACAAGTATAATATCAGATGAAACAAGTCTACAAAGCAGATGAAAAACTACAACGCATATGAAACAAATGTACAAAACCGATGAAAAGTCTACAATCAGAAGAAACAAGTCTACAAAGCATATGAAAAAATCTACAACACATATGAAAGAAATCTACAAAACAGATGAAAAATGTACAATCAGATGAAAAAAATCTACAACAAATATGAAACAAATCTACAAAACAGATGAAAAGTCTACAGTCAGATGAAACAAGTCTACAAAGCGGATGAAAAAATCTACAACACATATGAAACAAATCTACAAAACAAATGAAAAGTCTACAATCAGATGAAACAAGTCTACAAAGTAGATCAAAAAAATCTACCAACGCAGATGAAACAAATCTACAAACCAAATGAAAAAGTCTACAATCAAATGAAACAAGTCTACAATCAGATGAAACAAGTCTACAATCAGATGAAACAAATACTACAAAGCAGATGAAACAAATCTACAACGCAGATTAAACAAATCTACAAAATAGATGAACAAATCTACAATTCATATCAAACAAGTCTACAAACATGAATCAACAATATGCAGATGGAATAAGAGAATATGCAATAGACTAGCCAAGCGAGATGACTCTAAACATGAAATAACGAAACCCTAAAAACCGAAACGCTAAACAAAAGAGTAAATAACATACAAACCACAAAACCCTAAAAGATATATAACCTTACAAGAGAAAGACGAAAACAAAACAGAAACAAGATATAAACACAAAGAATTTGACAACAAGACAATGCGACGCCAACGAAAAGACGAAGAAACAGCGTAGAGGAAGACAAAGGCGAAAATGAAACGATTGCATTATGTTTGTATCTTATTGGAACCCTGTAGACACAATTACCCTTCCTGAAATTAAAACTATGCCTGTTTGGCTCACTCTAAAGGACATTCCACATCAACTATATTCAAAGAAGGGGATAAGCTTGATAGCTTTGGGTATAAGAGCTCATATGCTTACAAGTAAACCATGTCTAAACCAATTTCTAATGGGTGAGACCGAGATCCTTTTTGGAGTCAAACTAGATAGACCTTTCTCACAAAAAGTGGCTTTAGAAGATGAGAGTGGAACGATATCTATGTTCTATGTGGTCTACTCTTGGCTACCCTCAAAGTGTTCAAAGTTCTTTCAGTTAGGACACAAGGCTTCTAAGTGCTTAGGATTATTGCCTATTCCAGAATCTCTATACTTCGGTTAGGACACAAGGCTTACTTTTGACTTTTAGAGATTGTAAAGTATTTTTGAATATATTTATTCAATCTTAGTTTTGATAATGAAAGTGTCTGAGTAATCCACCAGTTAGGTTTCAGGTTTGAGAACACAGCGCCTCTAGTGATGGTAAAGTCTCGGATCTAAGGAGATGCTTGATGAAATCTTTGTAGCTTGAATTGAGGGTCAAGAGTAGACCGAACACCTTGTCTTGCTTCTTCCATTCATTGAGAATCTTGGCATCCACGGTGCTCGGCCTTGGATAAAAACCTTGTCTAGGGCTCTTGAATCTTGATGGCTCTGACTTAAGAACCTTACGTAACACAACATAAATAATTGACAGAAAATGTAAACTAATAAAAGTTTAAAAGAAAACATGAATTAGCTAATAAAGTCTAATACTTCATATTTAGTTACTAAGAGTAGAAAAATAAAGTTGTTTCAAGCTATTCATAAATAATTTCACAATAAGGTAATGCATCATATATGTGGTGATTATAAATTATTGTTAAAGATAAAACAAGTGTTGAATAAATAAAAGTACAACATTCAGGTATGGATGTTTATAACTTTTTTTGTACAAAAATTATAACATTTTCTTATGATTCGCAAAGAAAATACATTTTTTATAAAACTAATAAAAGACACTATTGTAATGTATAGCGAATAGAATGATGAAAAGCAATCTATCGTGAGTTCTTATCTATTATCATCAATGTCTTGGCTAAAACTTTACAGGCTTCTGTGCAATTAAACATTATCGTTTTGTTTGTTTGTTTGTAGCATTTGATGATAGCTCCTTTTTGAACTTTTAAATACAGATAAAGAATTAATGTATTAGAAACTTCGACATCATCAATAATGAAAACAAAAACAATAATAATTAAAACATATGCAAAATTAAAATATATAATATTGTTTTAATAGTTTTCTGAAATTTTTTGAAAAAATATATTTGAAAACTATAACATGAAAATAAATTAGAAGACATGTCCCGCACGTAGCGCGAGAACAATCGCTAATTCTTCCAATATTATAATTGATGTAGCCGAAGGAATCTGATAAAAGATAAACACAACTCAATCTAGAGATCCGATGAATCTCTAGACCTGTCAGCTCAAGCAAGGGGTTCGATGGAATTCTCGTTTGGGACATGCTTTGCTCAATCAAAAGATATGTGAAAATCTTTTGATACCGACTTGTTTCGATGAATTTAATCAAATTTAGACAATGTATCTCGTGAGATGAATTTATTTTCCAAAAAAATACCGAAATAATAAAAAAACTTGAAGACCAATAAGTTACAACTAAGTCAACTAATAGATTCGACACTCTTTCTCCGTGTCTTTAATCTTAGGGTAAATTTGCCGAATGGACAGTTTTTGAAAACTAATTAAAAAAATAGGCAATTTACTATTCATAATTAACAAAACAGACCGTAGGATCCACCATAAAGATAGAAAATATGTGAAATGTATTAGAGAGGGGAGAGGTGTAAGATAAGTTTTGAGTGGGTTTGAGAAATTACTAAAAAGAGTATTACCCATTTCTCTCTCTTTTCTCTCACTTCCTGTTCACTTTCTCTTCTATTTTTCTTTCTTTCTTTCTATTTTTCTTTCTTTTTTTCTTTCTTTTTTTCTTTCTTTTTTTCTCTTTATTCCTATCAAGATCCTTACGAGTTAACTCGGTAAATTTCAGTAAATGTACGGTACATTGTACAGACGAAGATTTGTATGAATCAGTTGTTTGACGACAATATGACTCATATGAATGGTGTACGTGACTGACACGTACGATGTACGTGAATCCCACGTACGGTGTGCGTGACTCACACGTACGGTGTACGTGATTTACTGAGACAATTCGTTTGTACAACGTACATACGAAGATTTTCATTAAGAATTTGTACAGTTTCTGTAATAACCGATTCAGATCATGTGTATAGTGTACGGGAATGACTAAGATAGCTCATACAAAAGAATAGAGATAATAATGGTTGATATTGGTTTTTTTTGTTTTGTCATCTTGATTATATTGGAAAAACCAAAGGTATTACAAGGGTGGGATGCGTTTTTGAAATACTAAGACGGCTATCAAAACTCGAAAGACTAAACCGAGAAGATGTCAAAGTCAAAAGCCCAAAAAAGGGAGCCAAAAGAGAGAACAATACTACGAGTCCAAACCCAAAGAAACCAAAAAACTACTAAGGAGCACCAATGCGATGGGATCATGAAGCATTAGCACAAAGTCGATAAACAAACCGAGAGCTCTCGACAAACACCGGGAGACGCCAAGGCTGAGCCAAAGAACAAGAGAAACGAGGTGGTTCCGAGTTTCATTCCTACTAGAGGCATCAAAAATAGAATCTAATCTCCTCAACTAGCAACAACAATGACAACGATACCGTAGGATTGCATAAGAACAGAGCAAAGGAACCCTACACAAACTCGACACTAGAATACTCAAAGAGATCTAGAAAGTGACTAAGAACCCACAACAAAGAACACACCCTTAGTAATCAAAGGCTCCAAAAATAGGAAGAGGACTTGAACGGCCAAAGACTATAGCTAACTCAAAACATAGATTCAGACATCATAAACCCACAATTAAACCCGGTCAGAGCCGAAGACACCATATCGTCATCTCTCAAAACTCAGATCTAAACCCGAGAAATCCACTGCTCCACTAACCAAACAACAAGCAAACATATAAAGATCTTGGGCTAACCGATTAACCCCAATTGCTCTTCTCCTCTTTTCAAAAGCGACAATCAATCGATCCAAACTAGAGAAGTACGCACCCTTGTAATCGTCGCAACGGATGGAAAGATAGAGAGGAGAAGAGAGTTTACATGAGTTCGGAGAGAGCAGAACTAAGAGGACAACGCCTTACAACCACCGAAGAGTTTCACCACGCCTTTACCAAAGAGAAATTGAATCGAACAACAGAGAGACACTAGTAGACGAAGGCAAATATGCTAAAAAGAACAACGGTGACGCCGACGGCAATAGGGCCCGCCGGCGTCGACCAAACGAGCATAGACGACGACTAGGTTATTTAGAGAGGAAAGAGGGTCACCTATGTTTCAGCACTTTAGATAATTTTGACCAGTCTGTTGATTTAGTTTATATGTATAATTCATGGGACAATTAAGAAGATGAAAGAAAGAAAAAAGAAGGGTCAATTAAATATATGGACCCTGAAGATGAGACAATTAGGTGCCATTTTTTAATTAGGTGGGAGGAGAGAGAAAAAATTTTTTGACCATTATACCCTACTCTTTTATGAGCAAAATGTTATCAAATAACTTTGTTGTTATCGTAAACTTATTTTATAATTTTAAATCAAATAAATAACGCGATTAAA
>OVAT01000326.1:0-10062 GCA_900406305.1 Cochlearia officinalis
TCTTAAATGTTTAATTAAAATTTATACTCCATTAAGGGAGACTAAAAAAGGTTAATTTATGGCTAATTTATTTTGTGTAATGATAGATTATGGATGGAAAACAATCTATTTTCCCCTACAAACTATCAAATACCGATAATTCCACCCAATTTTTCACCCTCTTACTATTTCCCCTTATTTCCCTTCAATCTCATAATAGGGCGAGGAACAATGTAGAAGATAAAGTGTGTAAAGACTATAGAAAAAGAACAAAGAAAGAATGTTTGTTCGAAAGATGTAGGACTTGTTGTAAAAACAGAACCTACAAATGTTTAACTCACGTGAAGAGCACGTGGGTTTCTTCTTCTTCTTCCGACACAAACAAGAAACCCAAAATCGACACAAATGTCTCGATTTTTCCGACAACAACCACTTCTCGACAAGGTAATGAAACTGAAATTCGATAAAGTTAAAACCTTTTTATGAGATCTGAATCTTGGGGTTGTTTTGTTTGCAGAGACAAGCTTCAAAAAAGGCTTGAAGAAGAAGAAGAAAGAAGAGAAAGAAGATAACAATTTTTTTTAAAAAAATTTGTGGCCAATCATGGTCAAGTCACGCAAGGGAGCTTGCAGGTATTTTAAAANTGAGACAAGCTTCAAAAAAGGCTTGAAGAAGAAGAAGAAAGAAAAGAAAGAAGATAACAACTTTTTTTTAAAAAAAATTGTGGCCAATCATGGTCAGTCACGCAAGGGAGCTTGCAGGTATTTTAAAATGGTTAATTAAGCAACGCTGCTTACTATTAAAACATGTTTTGATTTATTTTTAATAGTCAAATACAAAAAAAAAATACATAAGCAACCTACAAAATACTGTAAGCAGCTTTGATGAACATGGTCTAAAGTACTTGTTTTACAATTATAACTTTTTGGGTAGGTATAAAANAAAACCTACAAAATACTGTAAGCAGTTTTGATGAACATGGTCTAAAGTACTTGTTTTACAATTATAACTTTTTGGGTAGGTATAAAATTAAGACAAACTAAAAAAAGGTACTTGTTTTACAATTATGGATAACTTAGAGGGTCTAATCAGCAATATATTACTCTGCAATTAAGTCTTTTTAGTTTTTAACCCACACCGCATTTTAGACATTTAAATAAACCCACAAAAGCTTAAACCCTTAAACCTATAGCCGCCGCGTTTTTGCTTCACTTCGTCTTCTCCAACACAACTTTTTTCGCTCTCGGAAACCCTAATTCAGGCTCTTCATCGTCTTACATAGGATTCATTTCGAGCAACGATTGATTACCCAATTTTCCCCCTCTTTCGCTGTGTCGAAATTGATCGATTTTGTACTCAAAAACCCTAACTTTCTTTTTGTTCAACAGGTTGATTCGATGATGGCCATGGAGAAGAGTTTCAGTGTTAAGCTTGCGTTAGAGGCGTTTTCTCAACGTTGCCCTAAGGTGTTATCGTTTCCTTTCTTCAGTTTAATTCTCAGCAAGGTAAGTTCTTAGTAAAAAAAATATTCAGAAACATGTGTTCGATTTCGTTTTTGATTTTTTTTTGTTGTGATTGTGGTGTTTGTTAGGGAGAAGAAGTGATTGATGAAGAAGAGGTTATTGATGGTTTAGCTGATGTGTTTCTTCACAGAGAGCTCACGGTTCCATTGGTTTATTGCTTTCTTCCTATGATAAGAAGTGTTGTAGATAGAGTTGTTGGTCTTCTTCGTTTAGTCGGTGATCTTAGCTCAAGTGTTGATTACTCGAACGATGGGTCGCTCTTGGAAATTGCAATGAAGGAAGGTGTTAGTGTGATTGATTTCTATGTTAGGCGTGGACAAAGGTTGGAGCTTCATGAGTCTGCTTGCTTGGCCTTTAGTCGCGCTCTTCATTTGAATACGTCTTTGCTAGGGTAAGGAGACTAGTTACTTTGTTATCGCCTATATATATGCCCATAGTTTGAACCTAGAAAGAATGTATTAGGATGTAGCTTTCATAGTTAGAGTCGATTCTTAAAAGATGATATCTTAATTTTGTAGGTCTATTTTAAACTATTTTAAGGAAGCTCCACCACCTTACGAGCGAATTCTTGTAAAAGAAATAGTTTCTGGTTCGCAAATGGAGGTATCTTGGTATCTTTGACATTTATAGATGTTTGAGAGTTCTATATATTATAAACTATATGACGTTGATTTCATTGGATATGTTTTTCACCGAATCAGGCTGCTACAGCTGCATACTTGCTTTGTCTTCAAGTATCGTACCGTTTTCTGGTTATCAGACCTGATGTTTTCTCCAAGTTATGGGATTGGTCATGCTACTTAGAATCCATGAAAAAGATCTCAGCCTGCCATAGACAAACAGGGCATGTCTTGGAACAGCATCGACAAGCTGTGTGGTGTGGGATACAAGTTCTTTCTGTTGTTTTGAGATGCAATGACAAACTCGTAGGATCTTATGGTTTTGAAGTAGAGGAAGCACTTTCATGCTTGTTACGGTAACCCCTGTTTAGCTATTTTTACTCAAGATTTCTTAGTTCACTTTTCTTTTTGAATTTTGATTCTAAAAAGTTATTTTTTGATACATTCAGCTGGGAAGAATTTTGTCAGGATATAGAAATAGAAAAGGCTGGATTGTACATTCAATTGCCAACACACATGGGTTTGAGGTCTTTGGAACAGTTTAGTACTCTTGCACCTGCAAGTCGCAAGCAACAATCAACAGTGGTAGAACAAAGAGAGCCGTTGATGAAGATTAGGAGGCTGGACACCTGGTAGGTTTACTCTTTTCAAATAAATTTCTCCACATATTCTACATGTACTTGATGCTAATTTTTTCATTTCGGCTTGATTCCTCCTTTTCAATTCAGGGATATCAAATCTTTCTCTGAACCATTTGAAATTCACTCTAGGGTGAAGAAATCTTTTGAAATGGTCTCATTGGCTGTTAGGCAAAAACGACCTGTTCTTCTGTATGGTCCCTCGGGATCTGGAAAGTCTTCCCTCATCAGAAAGTTGGCTGATGAAAGTGGTAACAATGGTACGTTATATTTTTGTTTATAGATTACTCATATTTATTTCAAATGTTTTTGTACTTGGCTAGATTCATCGTACTTTGAACTTAACTGTATGGGGATTTGAGATGTTATTCTGCACATAAATACATCGCATGTTTCCAGTATCAAAGTGAAGGCCATAAACTTTCATATTTCTCATTGTGTCTTCTTTATGTCTCTTTATTTTTGATAGTTGTATTTATCCACATGGATGATCAACTTGATGGGAAAACTTTGGTTGGTACTTATGTGTGCACTGATCAACCTGGCGAGTTCAAATGGCAGCCTGGCTCACTTACTCAGGTTTGTTGCATGGAATTCAGATGGAAGCCTGGCGGTATATATCCTCCTATGAGTATGATAATATTTTTCTTTTTATCTTGGCAGGCTATTATGAAAGGATTCTGGGTGGTTCTTGAGGACATAGACAAAGCTCCAGCAGATGTTCCCCTCGTCTTGTCACCTTTGTTAGAAGGCTTAAGCTCATTCGTGACCAGCAATGGAGAGGTAAATATTTTATTTTTCCTGCTATCTTACTTCTCGTATGGAATATTAGTTCAGGGCACACACCTTTTATGTTACTCTGTTTTAGGATTTAAATTTCAGCGCTTCTTAGCTTCTAATTTCCTCACAGGTGATACGGATAGCAGAGAGTTTCCAACTATTTTCAACCATATCTACACCCGAATGCAGTGTATCACACATCAGGGAAGGTATATCTTGACACTAGTTATATTATTATATGTGGCTTTAAAGCTTGGAAACCCTTTTCTTGCTGCAGGTAAGATGCATTGCCTGAAACCTCATTAACTTTTTCTCTTGTTTACTTGGATGTAGCTGGAAATTCGCTAAGTCCTCTTTGGCGGAGAATTGTTGTTTATCCACCAGATCGAGAAAGCTTGCAAAATATTCTGGATGCTCGGTATCAAAACCTTGGACCCGTTGCGAAGAAACTTATTGGTAGGCTCTTCTTTCACATACTTGACATAGGTTCTGTAATCTATACTCACAGTGAAATTTTTTTTATCTCTGCAGAAACATTTGAATCTGTCAACTCTGCCCTTTCTTTCCAATTTTCTGGTTCAAAAATTGAAAATTCAGCTACATTCAGTTCTCCAAGTAGATTTTCACTGAGGTGAGCATTCATATATCTATGAGTTTTCTTGTTCTTAATGAATTGGTCATTTTTATTCTCTCTAATTGTTCATTATTTCTAGAGATCTGCTCAAGTTTTGTGAACGGGTTCATGGTCTGTCCTCTTATGACCATCGTGCAATATCTCAGGAGGTATGATTCTCTGAAGTTTTCTTATGTCAGTCTCTTATTCTAATTTTTCATTTAGTTAAGTGGACGTTTTTTTTGCTTTTTCTTCAGGCAGCAGATATATTCTCTGCGTCTTATATGTCAACACAAAACCGAGCAAGAGTAAGTGAAATTTTGGCTGGCATTTGGAATGTATCTGTTCCAGAATCGCAGCATAAGCCCCCTATTCAGGTATCTTATTGTACTTGACAGTGTTTAAACGTTGCTGCTTTGAAGTTGTTTACTAAATTTTCAATGAACTGCAGGAATTTTCGACAGTTCTAAAAATTGGCAGAGTTTCCCTTCCACTTGGTGAAACTGCGGTTAGTTTCTAAGCATGTCTGATACAAATATTCATTAATTAAAACCTCTAATTGATCTGTTTATTTTCCAGTCACATGATCGGTCGAGGTTTGTTGAGACACGTACATCTACACGGTTACTGGAGAAAATAGCTCGCTCTGTTGAGTACAACGAACCAGTTCTCTTAGTAGGAGAAACTGGAACAGGGAAAACTACCCTAGTTCAAAATCTTGCTCAATGGATAGGACAAAAACTCACTGTTTTGGTGCGTTTCGACTTGCATTCTTCTTTTGACTTTTTTCGTAGAGGTTTTATATAACTTTATTTTTTTTGCAGAACTTGAGCCAGCAAAGTGATATAGTTGATCTACTGGGAGGTTTTAAGCCTATTGATTCAAACCTTATGTGCAGAATGCTGTACAATGAATTTAATGATTTGGCAAGAGATTCGAAGATGAAGGTAGCTTTACATTTAAAACTCTCTCGTAGTTTTCTTGCATTCGTTCCATCCAGATATGTTTCTGATTGAATCTATCATTCTGCGGAGTCATGAATCTATCATTTTCTGTTTTTGGTTTCCAGGATGATTCAAAAATTATGAAATGGTTGCAAAAGAACTATAAAGCCAAGAAATGGGATATATTTTTGAGTGGGTTAAAGAAAACGATTGACTATCACACTGAAGGTAAATCTGGGGATGAAAGGTCCAGATCTAGTAGGAAGAGGAAGAAACCAGAAGAGATTGAGAAGTGGACATGTCTGTCAAAAAAATTGGATAAGATTCATCAACAGATTTGCTCAGGTGGAATGGTTTTTACCTTTGTTGAAGGTGCGTTTGTGACTGCCCTTAGAGAGGGGTATTGGGTTTTACTAGATGAAGTGAACTTAGCCCCACCGGAGATATTGGGTAGGCTTACTGGTGTTCTTGAAGGAGTGAGAGGATCACTCTGTTTAGCTGAGAGAGGGGATGTAATGGGCATTCCCAGACATTTGAATTTCCGTTTGTTTGCCTGTATGAATCCAGCCACAGATGCTGGTAAGAAAGACTTGCCATTCTCCTTCCGTAGCAGGTTTACCGAGTTCGCTGTTGATGATGACTTGTGTGATGATGACCTGGAGATATTCGTGAGGCGATTCTTAGGTGGACGTGAATCTGACAGTAACTTAGTTGGCAACATTGTTTGCTTTTACAAAAAAGCTAAAAGCTTATCTGAAGAATGCTTACTGGATGGTGCTAATCAGAAGCCACAATATAGCTTAAGGTCTCTTTACCGTGCGCTAGAGTATGCGATAAAAGCAGAAGGTATTGGTGGATTCCAGAAATCATTGTACGATGGATTTGCTATGTTTTTCCTCTCCTTGTTGGATGCCTCTAGTGCCAAGCTCATGAACCCGATAATATTAAAATATATCGCAAGGGAAAGTAGCCGTGGCCTATCACTTCAGAGATACTTGGGAGAATTAAAAGACAGTTCTGATGAATTTGTGGAGAAATATGTCAAGACGAAGAGTGTAATTGAACACCTTAATCACTTGTCTCATGCCATATTCATTAAAAGATATCCTGTTCTCTTGCAAGGACCAACATCCAGTGGAAAGACAAGCCTTGTCAAATATCTTGCAGCGATTAGTGGAAACAAATTTGTTCGAATCAATAATCATGAGCAGACCGATCTCCAAGAATATCTAGGTTCCTATATGACTGATTCTTCAGGGAAGCTTGTGTTTCACGAAGGAGCGCTGGTGAAAGCTGTCAGGAATGGGCATTGGATTGTCTTAGATGAACTAAATTTGGCCCCTTCTGATGTCTTAGAGGCACTAAACAGACTGCTCGATGACAATAGGGAACTCTTTGTGCCTGAATTGCACGAAACAATCTCAGCGCATCCTAATTTTATGCTCTTCGCTACACAAAACCCTCCTGCTCTATATGGTGGACGCAAAATACTTTCCCGAGCTTTTCGCAACCGTTTTGTAGAGATTCATGTTGATGAAATTCCAGAAGATGAGCTAAGTGAAATTCTTACTGAGAAGTGTCTTATTGCAAAAAGTCATGCTACAAAAATGGTTGAAGTGATGAAAGACCTGCAGCGCAATAGGCAGAGTAGCAAAGCTTTTGCTGGGAAACATGGATTCATAACTCCAAGAGATCTATTCCGGTGGGCAGATCGTTTTAGGACATATGAAGGTAAATCTAATGAAGAACTAGCCAGAGAAGGGTACTATCTTCTTGCAGAAAGGCTGCGTGATGACAATGAGAAGTTAGTTGTTCAAGAGGTGCTGGAGAAACATTTCCGAGTCCGTCTTGCAAAACCTGATTTGTACAACGAGGTAAGTTCTGTTTTCTATTCTGAAACTTTCTTAAAAACCGCTTTTTGGTTAGCGATGTAACATGTCATGCATCTAGCTTTAGTTGGCCTGACTGAATTTATATTTGTTTGATGTAAATTGCTTGTTTTTGATCTTTTGCATTTTCAGAGCTGTTTGTCTTACTGCATTATTCTATTTCTAACGTTATTCTGATGCATATGTAATGGCTTTTCTTTTTGTTGCCTCAGGAGTTTCTAAAGTTGGATCAACCATTTGATAATAGAAAAGATTCCATGTAATTCCTTCCATCTCCTTTCTTCTATTATTGAACAATGTTTTTTGAGCTTCGTTCTTTATCATGGACACTGAGCTGAATATTATGTGTTATTATCTTTCATGTTTATATAGGGAAAACAGAAAAATCACCTGGACTCAAAGTATGTGGAGACTATTTTTTCTCATTGAACGTTCTTATAAACTCCGCGAGCCTGTTCTTCTTGTTGGTGACACTGGAGGAGGCAAAACAACGATCTGCCAACTACTAAGTGATTATAAGGACCTAAGATTGCACATCCTTAACTGTCATCAATACACAGAAACATCTGATTTCCTTGGTGTAAGCTTATCTTTTTGCATTTTATATTTCCCTGACTCTAATGCTAGACTGTCACTTCATTATACAATTTCTAACTCCAGCCTATTTCTTAGGGTTTCTTTCCTGTGAGAGACCGATCCAAATTAGTCACGGAATACGAGAATCAAGTCAAGCAGTTGAAGCTCTCTGAGGCATTGGCACCTTTTGGCCAAGATATTGTTAGTACTCAAAAACCCACAATTGATATTGGCGTTTCACTAGTTTTTATCTCAACGTAAATGCTATATTTTCTTGAAAATGTTGTGTACAGGACCTTTCTGGAGATATTGGTAGAGCTGAAGTTTTGATCNATCTCAACGTGAATGCTATATTTTCTTGAATATGTTGTGTACAGGACCTTTCTGGAGATATTGGTAGAGCTGAAGTTTTGATCAAATCACTAGAGTTAATTCTGCAGACGTACAAAAACAATTCAGCAGAAGGAATGGTGTTAGCCCCGCAAGATATTGAAATTCTTGAGAAAATAAGGAACAAGATGGTGATGTTGTATCAAAAGTGGCGCGCAATTTTTGTGTGGCAAGATGGGCCCCTTGTGGAAGCGATGAGAGCTGGAAATATCTTTCTCGTGGATGAGATATCTTTGGCTGATGATAGTGTATTAGAAAGACTTAACAGCGTGTTGGAGCCAGGAAGGAAATTGGTGAGTATCTTCCAGTTCACTACTATATGTTCATAATCATTCCCTAAAACCCTACTTCCATTCTTTATCAATGATGGTTTACTTTCTCTCAAGTGTATTCTCTATAATTTTGTAGTCGTTAGCTGAAAAAGGTGGCCCCGTCTTGGAGGAAGTTATAGCTCATGAGAAGTTTTTTGTTCTTGCTACCATGAACCCGGGTGGTGACTATGGGAAAAAGGAATTGTCGCCTGCACTTCGTAACCGTTTCACTGAGATATGGGTACCCCCTATTACAGAGACTAGTGAACTAAGAAGTATTGCTTCTTCTGGGTAAGTTGTTTCCCTGAAATGTTCAAAAAGAATCTTATGATATCTTGTTGCTAATGTGTGATGTCTGATAATCTTGTTTTATAGCCTTTCCAGTTCACAAGACTCTAATATTGTTGATCCCATTATCAACTTCTGGGAGGTAGTTTATCTTTCTATATCTCGTAGTCTTCTTTCTTTCTCAAATTCTGTAATTCTAAAGAGGGAAGCTTGAAAGGGTTTGTATTTTATAGTCGTTTCCATAGTGTTGTTTGCCGGGATGAACACACATGTCATAGTTTTATACGGGTTGAAAACAATTAAATTGCTGAATCGTTAGTGTTAGATCTTAAGATTAATATTTCATTTGGGGATTTGTAAAATTGTACAGCATCATAGGGAACCTGCTTCACTTCTGGGGATGTTATGTTAATGCCACATGATGCTTTATAATTATAGTTTATTATGTTTTTAGATTCCATGATATTCTTTTTCTGCAGTGGTTTAATGGGTTGCAGACTGGGAGGACGCTTACTGTCAGAGATCTTCTCTCTTGGGTTTCGTTTGTCAACGTTATAAATGAGAATCTTGGGTCGGCATATGCGATTCTACATGGGTCATTTCTCGTGTTACTTGATGGTCTAAGTCTTGGTAAGTCTCTCATCTTCTAAATGTTCTGTGTTGTAGTGAAATTTGATTCTATACACTTGTTTCTTTCCTGGTGTTTTCTGACTGGGTAATCAATTCTATTGATATTGCATCTTCATTAGCTGAGTTTGAGTGGTAATGCTTTTGTATTTCTTAATCCGTTGTGTGAATTTCAGAACAAATAATTTCTATATTTTGCAAGGTACTGGTTTCTCTGGGAGAGATGGTGAAGATATGAGAGAAAAATGCTTCAGTTTCTTATTACAACAACTTACGGTAATCTGTTTCTCNTCTCTATTTTTGTTGTTAATTTCTCTACTGGTTTTGTTTTCAGTTTTGTTAATTTAGTATTCAACATTTCTCTTAGTGTGTGAAAAGTACGACTCTTTTTAAACTCTGTAGATTTTAGTTGTTTTGTTAGTGTCTAGGATGCCTAGCATTTATGCATTTATTTTTAATGGTGGGATCAAGAGACTCGTTTTTTATTTACTTATGGGTGAAAGATTTAGTAAAGCAGCTCGGTCTTGCTATAAAAGAAAAAGTTTTCTTAACATTTTAAAATTCTTGTTAATCTTTCATTGACTATGGATATTTCATTATGTCCGCCTCCATCTATCTGACTTCTCTGATTCAGGTTCTCACGAGCAACGCACTCCCTTTGGAATTTTCAAGAATGGAGCAATATGGCTGGGGTGATGCCAAATCAATTTGTGAAGAAAGTAAGAGTGTTCTACATGGGGACAAGTTTGGCATCGATCCGTTTTACATAAGTAAAGGTGCGCTACTCTCTCATGTTTTTTTCTGCAAAGCTTATGAAGAAGATATTGTCAAGAGTATAACAACCATGCTTATAGACATTTCATGATACTCTACATTGTCTGAAA
>OVAT01000329.1:0-11071 GCA_900406305.1 Cochlearia officinalis
TAAAAAACATAAACCCGTGGTGTACCACGGGTTAAATCCTAGTTGTTATTAATAATTTTTGAATGTTGTTGTTTGCGGTATGTGGGTAACAGATCATGTAAATGCAATCTCAAACCCTATTTTTTATAGGTTTGGGCTTATTGAATTGTAAAATTGTTCACTTGTCTGTAATTTTTCTTGTTATTTATTTATAAGATATGTAAATATTAACTTTTATTTGAAAATTGTAATATATAGCATATATATAATATGATGCTTAGTAAATTATGTATTTTATTTTATATAAGACACAACAAAACAAGTTTTATTACATATTATTGCTTAAAATGTTGTCATTTATTGATAAATCTAGTAATGACCTCCTCCTCCGCCGCCTCCTCCTCCTTCTGGTGGTGTATCGTGGCCTCTTCCTTTATCGCTCGAGCCTCCTTTGTTCACTGATTATATCGTTATCATAAAAGATTTAATATTAAATTAGAGATAAAATGTAGGGCAATTCTTATGAATACCACAAATCTTAAATTTTCAAAATTACACCCAAAACCTTCAAAAAACTATACCCTACCTCTTCAAAACTATACCCTAAACACTATATAGCGAACTCAAATGAAAAATTTAAAATCTAAAAGTGTTAAAACTCGTTTTTTGTATTTGTGGTATTTTGTGAACTATTACTTTTTGAAGGTATTTTGTTATAAAAATTATTTTAATGGTATTTTTGTTATAAAAACTTCGTAATGGTATTTTCGAAACAAAAACTTATTTTGATGGTATTCTAAGGAATTTCTCTAAAATGTATTGTTAAGTCAAATTTAATAAGAGTTATTTAATATATAAAAATATCACTTAAAATATATTTTTGATTTTATATATTAATAAAATATCATATCCTTTAATGAGATAATCTTTGAATAAGAAATTTAATTATATTTAGATTTTAGATATAGAAATACCATTACTAATGCTTATTGGCATATTGAAGTTTGGTTTAGTTTCTGAATTATGTAGTCTTATAGATTCAACAGATGATTCTAAATGAACAGAAAATACCAAAAATATGATAAAAGCAGCAATAACACTTGAACTAGCCATGTTTTTAGTTATAAGATAAAATTAAAAATCACACTGATATTTGATGAGAAACTTGTATATATCAAATGGTGTTGTTTTGAAGTTATATTTATAATGGATAAAAGTGTTTCTTAAAAGTGGAGTCTGAATTTTGGTTAACTAAAAACAAATATGAGATTTAGGTATCCATATATAGGTTTTCTATTTACTGCAAAAACAACTTGTTTAACAAAAAAAACAAAAATTAATATTACACTAATTAAAAAGATAAAACAGAGTTAAAATATCTACTCCATGAGAAAAATAGAGCAAACTATTCAAAAATATTTAACTTTAATTAAGTACAAATAACAAAGAAAATCTCTTTTAGATATATTATTTAGAAATAACAAATGACATTTATATAACCAATCTAATCACTTTAAATTTATAAGTTAAAAATAAATAATGAATCTTTACTGTTATTAAATATAATAAACCTTTTAAATCTTTACTTTTATGCAATATATAGTTTTAAATTTTATTTCAATTTAAATAAACAGAAAGCTGATAATTAAAATTTTGACTACATCAAGAAAACATATCAGCCAAAGGAGGGCTCTTTAGTTAGGTGTATTGTAATTTGTAAACCATGCTTAAATCCTTTTAATATAAAAGAATCCTTTTAATATAAAAGGAGACTTTTAGATCTTCTCAAGAGGTCCGTATCAGCAACTATTGTTGTTTGCATAGTATTAAATCATCATGATGAATTTCTTTGGTTCAGGGTTTGCCCTGATGAATTTTTCTATCGATTATTAGAATTGTTTCCTTTTTCAGATTTTATTTTTAACCTCATAATGTGATTAATATAATTTCAAAGTATTAGCTAATAGTTTTAAAGTTTCACAAAACTCTTTCAGTTTTGATTATTGGTGGGTTTTTTTTAATTGGGTCATCATTGCATATTTAATTTGGTGGTTTTTGAAAAGTTTCTAATGGTACTAAAAGTGGACTAAGAGACGCAACATATGCCGAATTGACACTGTCTTCCTCTAATGTTAACTCTATATATGTGTGAACAAGTTGAAGCCTGGGGATGGGGATAGAGCAATTGAAGTGGTTGAGTTGTGAAAAAGTATGGTACCCCAGAACACTAATGAAAACACCAAGCTATTCGGAAAGCGCCGAGACCAACGCACAATCCTTTATTAAAATCTCTTTATGATAACCTTACACAAGATCACTCATAAACTGGACTTATACAATTCTACCCAATTGTCCCCAAACGATTCTAATAACCTAACCACCCTCGATTGCAACGCACACACACTTTAATCGATGAACACTCACCTTAAGAATGGTTTTCTCTCTCTCTCGCGGTGAAACAATGAAAATCGGGTAAGAGTGTTAGCTAAAATCCTGAACACTCTTCGCCTTTTATACTCTCAAACTCTAAGGAAGATTTCATAAATCTAATCCTAAGGCTTTAGGGAATATTTTCATATCTTTGTTTCGAAAATATTCTCCTAATCTTCTTTTCCAATCATGTTCGGATTTCCTTCTTTTTGATCCTTGCTTGCGCCCCACGCCAAAGATCATCTTTTCCTTTTTGATTCTTTTCCAAGTCAACATATCTTCGCATCATCATCCGTCTAGGCTCTGCTACAGACTCTTGTTGCTGCTTTAGTTCTCTAATACACCTCAAGCAATGATACATCTTCATTCTCCCCCTTTTTGACTGATTTTGATAATCAAGCAACCTTGCAAAACTTATCAAACAACAACCACAAACACACAATACAAATGCATGCACACACTGACAAAAGGGGTATGAGATTAGAACCAAATAGGAATCCGGTTTCAAAAAAGTTTTCAAAGTCAAACGACTAGGTTACACAAACGACAGCCGTACACAAACAAAACTATCTATCAAACTACAACTAGCTATTACAAACTCCCCCTGCAACAGACATCCACTCAAGTTTCTTCCTCACCACTTTCTCCCCCTGCTTGATTGCACAAATCAGTTAAAACGTTCACTCAAGTCAGTTGAGTATAGGTAAAGAAGAGAACTTACCTGCATCCAGTGCGTCCTGAAGAATCTTGATGGTAGCTCTGATTGGCGCTCTCGCAGCTTTACGCGAGGCAGAGGGATGAGCTTCTTCAGGCTCTCGGAATCTCTCAGGTCTGTAGGTCGCCTTCTTCTGACGCTTCCCTGGTGGACCTTGAGGAGGAGGAGTGTATCCTTGGCTCGCTAGCAGTCTCATGACCAGAGAGGGGTATGGCAGGTGGAACTTGGCATGACAACCCTTAGCCATAGACATGACAGTGTCAAACACTATTTTCCCCAGATCAATAGGAGAGCCCTCACAGACATGATACACGAGCTTGGCTTTGTAGGCAGCTATGTTATCAGCACTCCATAGGTGTCCAGTTGGAGCTACAGATCCTGCACAGAGCTGCCTTGTCATCATTGATCTCAGAGACATGAAGACCTACCAGAGATGTACGCTTCTTGGATGTGAGGAACTCAACCAGATGCTTGTCCGTCAGACCAGTGGTGCACTTCATTGCCTCGATCCTTTCCTCATCGGAGAGAGTGGGTGCATTCAAAGCCATGTTGATTTGCGCAGGGGAGAACTCATACTTCACTCCTCTAACCCATACAAAGATTGACTCTTCCTTAGTCTTTGTAGTAGGTAGATGAGTCCAAAACTCGCAAATCAGGTCCTTATCATAAGGACATACTCTTAGCACAAAATCCAAGAGATTCCCACCATCAAGCAATTCTCTCACTTCATCAAGATTCTTGACATCCCTCTCACCTCTCTCAGGGATAAACTTCCTACGGAGATAGGATTCAAACCTCGCTCTGTCAGCTGGAGTCTCGAAGCGTTCTTCCGGATCTGAAGCAGCAGGTGCCCTCACTGGCCTCTACCTGAAATTTGGCCTGGACTCTGTCGGCTGTTCATACCTCTGTGATTGTGATCCAGATGTGGCGGCAGCGGCGAACCTCTGGGAACGCCGAGGCGGTTCCGACGGGAGCGAGGACTTTGAAGACGATGAGGAGGAAAATAAAGGGATCTCCACAATGGGTTCCTTCCCCGTTCGTCTAGTCAGCGGTGGTGGAAACTTGGCGGTTCGATTTCCCCGACAGTTGAATTGTCTCCTTCCAGGGCACGATTGATCGATCATTTCGTCCAGAAGATGAGGGGTCCACTTCGTTGCTCGATTCCGAGCCCGAATTATCTCGACTATGACCTCGGTGAAATAGTTCATCAAGATCTTCGAAGGACTGGGATTGAGATTGCATGCGGCTAGATCGTGTCGCCATTGGTGGAGACTATGAAGATGATGACGATGCGGCTGGTGTGAGAGGAGACAAACGGCGGGCTAGATTCTTTATTCCGGTGAAGATTGATGACATTCACTCTTCTCTTTTTCGACAAATGCTTGGAACCGTCTCTCCCACTCCCTTTAACCCTAATTTCCCATCCCGCCCAAACTTTAATGGGTCTTTCACCAAACTGGGCCTTTTTTAATATTGTTGCACACGCTACTTCCTTAATGGGCCAGAACAACAGTTAGTCAAAACAGTTATAAAAACTAGGCAGACCTGTGACTCTCCATTCGTGTGATATTTTTCCCACTCGCCTGTGAAACCATCTCAGCCCTGTACTTCACACTTATAACCCTACTGACAATTAGACTCTTATTGGCACATAAACAGTAAGGGACCCTAATATCCACTGGATCATATGAGCAATTGAGTTTATTGAGAACTTGGGTTACCTTTGAACTTTGAAGTCTATTTCTTGAGGCTGAGATACCCTTTGGACTTTGAGGGTTTGACTTTATATAATCCTCAGGATGATGGTTGATGTTTTGGATCTCTCACATATGATGTCTAACTTTCACACTCTTCCATCTTTATCCTGAAGACAACCTCAGTTTTCAACCTTTACTATCGTCCAAGGCGGCTGGAATTTCCTTTGGATGAGTATATATCCCTCAGTCGCTTGAGAAACATCACTTGACTTCTAAAGTTCGTCAAGAATTCATTGAAGAATTTTTTATCGGCTGCTTGTGAACCATCACTTGACTTCTCAGGTTCACCAAGAGGATTTTTTTTTGTTTATTACACATCCTCAACACTTTGTACTCCTGAGATGACAGACATGTGTTGATTCTATCCTCAAGACGATAAACTAGGCAGCTATTTTCCATCAGCTGTTTGAGATCCCTTATGGGGGTTGTTGATCTGAACATTGCTGTTATGCTTCTCGGATTCTGCAGTTGAAAGAGAGACATTGTTATGCTTCTTGCTATGCCAAGAGATGAGGTTGTTACCAAGAAAGAAACAGCCACCGTTTGTGCTCCTTCGATCGTCTAGGCTCCCAGCAATCTGCATCACAGTAACCAGCAAGATGCTTGTTCGTCTCTTTGCTGTAGAAGAGTCCTAGGTCAGCTGTACCCTACACATACTTGATTATCCTCTTGACAGCCACTAGATAGGATACCTATGAATTTGATTGATACCTAGCACACAAACCCACACTCAGACACAAATCCGGCCTGCTCGCTGTTAGATATAGAAGACTCCCAATCATTCCTCTGTAGAGTCTTTCGTCCACGGTTTCACCATGTTCATCTGCTGACAGCTTGACGGTTGTACTCATAGGTGTCCTGGCTGTCTTGCTCTCCTGAAGTCCAAAACGTGCAACCAAGTTCCTGGCATAGGTACTATGTGAGACTAAGATACCATCATCCGTCTGTTTCACTTGAAGACCCAGAAAGTAGTTCAACTCACCCACCATGCTCATCTCGAATTCCTGTGTCATGGTGTTCAAAATCTCATCAACAAGTTTCTGATTTGTTCCCCCGAACACGATGTCATCCACATAGATCTGAACCACCAGGATATCGTCCTTGTTAGTGCAGACAAATAGAGTTTTGTGAACACTTCCTCGTTGATATCCATGTTCAAGCAGAAATACAGTGAGGCGTTCATACCAAGTCTTGGTGCTTGTTTTAGACCATAGAGGCCCTTTTAAGTTTGTACACATGCTCAGGATCCTCGAACCCTTTCGGCTGCTCCACATACACTTCTTCTTGAATCACCCCATTCACAAATGCACTCTTCACATCCATCTAATGTAACCTGAAGTTCATGAGACACGCCATTCCAAACATAAATCTGATAAATTCAAGTCTCGCTACAGGCGCGAAAGTCTCATCAAAATCAACTCCTTCCACCTGAGAGTATCCTTGTGCCACCAGTCTAGCCTTGTTTCTGACAACATGTCCGTGCTCATCACTCTTGTTCTTGTAGATCCACTTGGTTCCCACCACGTTGACATTTTATGGCCTTGGTGTTAGATCCCACACTTCACTTCTGACAAAGTTCTGAATCTTTTAGTGCATTGAATTGATCCAGAATTCATCAGCCAAGGCCTCTACATGGTTTATTGGCTCAATCTTTGAGAAGAAGCATGCAAACCGTACCATCTCTTTGAAGTTTATTTGCTTCTGTCGGGTCACTCGCACACCATCAAGACTACCAATCACGTCTTTCTCTGAGTGGTTGCGATGCACTTTTAAAGATGACGGTTCAGACTCATCATCTTCAGATTCTGAGGTAATGGTTTCAGCTGACCCCGGAGTTTGGTTGGTCTTATCATGCTTCTGTGACGCATTTACATCCCTGAGGTATTCCCACCTACCTGGTGATTCATAAAATACAACATTGACAATTTCCATCACCATCCTGGACTTCTTGTTGTATACTCGGAAGGTTGTGCTCGAACCCGAGTACCCCAGGAAGATGTATTCATCACTCTTAGAGTCAAACTTACCAAGCTGATCCTTATCATTCAGGATGTAGGACACACACCCAAAAATGTGAAAATAACTTACCGTTGGCGTCTTCCCTTTCCACATCTCATGTGGAGTCATGGTAGTTCCCTTCCGAACATACACCCGGTTGATGATATAGCACGTTGTGCTCACTGCCTCAGCCCTGAAGTACTTGGGAACTTGATTAGCATGAAGCATCGCTCTAGCCATATCTTGGAGAGTCATGCTCATTCGTTCAACTACCCCATTATGCTGAGGAGTTCTTGGCGATGAGAACTGATGCGCAATACCTTGTTCTCCACATAATTGAAGTGGTTGAGTTGAATATGGAGAGGTAGAAGATGAACATATAGAAGAGATCGAGCGGATGGACGAGATAGTGATGTAGAAGCATATAATATTAAAACCTTATATATTTCCCAAAAACTGAAAAGTCTCATTGTTATTTTTTATGATTCTAAATTATCATGTGCTAAGACTAAATTGAGAACATAGATAAAATTCATTGACCAACAACAAGAGAGGACGATTCACAATAATTTTGTTTGTTTCTGCGTAACTATTTAAGATGGTTTTTACAACAAAAAATACTTCTTCAGGCTTACATGCTCAAATTGTACCAAACAAATATATTGAGAGCGATGATTTCAAGAACTCAACATCTAAAATGTATTACACATACAAACAATGATGAAGTAATACAGTGTCCTAACAACAAACTAAACACATAAGGTACTAAACGTTGGATGTGTTTCTAACCTTATACCACATATATATATATATATATATATATGACAAGGAAGAAGCCCAAAGTCTCATGCTTATACACATATGACATAACTTGAAAGCATGACACTTAAGCATGTTTTACATATTTTCACATCTTCTTACTACTACTGCATCTTTCTCCTATGGGAATTGAAAAGTTAAATTGTGAGCCTTAAACAGAATTATCATCATATGATAACTTGACATACAACTCTTCTATGATGCTTTCTCAGTTTCTTTTTACTGTTTTGTTCATTTACTTACGCTTGGATGTTATCCACTTACAGGTTTAGTAGGGCACATATTAGAGGTTGTTGTTTTCGGCTCCTGTTAGATAGCTCTGACCTAAAAATCTTACATGACACAATATTAGTAGTTGACAGAAAAACAAATATAAGTTTAATAGAAAACATGAATAAGCTAAAAAAGTCTGATACTTCATATTTAATTACTAAGCATAGAACCCTTAGGTTTTCAAGATATTTATAAATAAGTTCACAATACGTTAATATTGTGAATTATTGTCAAAAATAAAACGTGTTAAGTATAATGTGTTGATGTATTTTCAGCACTGATTCATCAAGAGAATGAAGATGCATTAGGTGGCTGAGAAACAACAGAGTGCTGAGGTGACGACAACATGGTGAAGAAAGTTCAGTTGGATGAAGACACAAAGAAGCGTACAAAAGGGAAGGGAAAAGAAAATTTTCTTATGTGCTAATGACGTGGAAGAAGAGAAAATGAAATGTTCTCTTAAGAGAGAATAAATGAATATTTCTCTTTTACCTCAGGATCTTGTTAAGGTAAATTTGGGCGAGAAGTTTTGTATCTTAACAAGATATGGAAATAAGAAACTATCTTTATCCTTACATTCGATGGGGATTCGGGGTTTCGGAAGTTTACTATTTAATGGGCTGAAGGGCAAACTTGGAAAAGTCATCACTTAGGGCAAAAGATGTGAGATCTTGTGAATCTCTAGCTCGACCAAAAAACAGAGCTAGAGAGGAGAGAGTGTTCCGGTTTCAGTTCATAGATGGGTAGATCTTATGAATGTGAAACCGTAATAGAGCAGGTCCATAATTCGGTGACAATCTCAAGGGTGTTTCAGAGTTGTGTAAAACCGATCAGGTTGTTGGGGTATAACTAGGTGATTGGGCAGGGTTAGGATAAGGGTTTTAGTGCTATGTAATACTGCTACGTGTAACTTTGTTATAAGTTAACTTATACGATCACTAGTTATTGAGCATCGTGTTTGTGTTTGATGCTTGTGAAATACGTGTCTCTATGTCTAATTCTAACGTAGTTGAGGGGTTTTCCGCACTTACATAATGTTTAGTTATGGTTGTTTATAACATTTTCTTATGAATCATTTAGAAGTTAGAAATGACCTTCTCTCTCAAACCAATACAAGACACTAACTAAATTGCAATCTTATCTATTAAATGGAAAGTACTTTTTAAAAAAACCCTCTAATTATCATATAATGGCACTACATAATTATATCATAACCTATGTTTTGGAATTGGTTTTGTGATTACAATGGATCAAGTTAAAGAGTTCACAAAGTCCACCAAATTAGGCCAAATCGAATACAAATTATACAAATCTATTGCCTTTTTCTCGAAAAGTTTAACATATATATTTTGCCGCTAAAATCGGAACCAAAACACACAATTATATCGATTTAAATTTCAGCTTGAAAATGGAAAAAATATATTTAAATAATATTTTTGATAACGATAGATTTTACGAATTAATTTATTAATAAAAATATTTTTTACTAATTAGTTTCATATTTAAATCTATGTATAATCGTAGATTTTAAGTTGATAACATCCAATTTGAATAAAAATGATCTCCACATATTTTAATTTTTGTAACATGTTATTAAAAATCGCTAATGCTTGTGGTTATGAAACTAAATCAAATTTAGTTTATGTATAATATATACGTGTAATTTTGTTTTCCGACGAGTTGAAATATATCAAATATAGTTTATAAGATATAACCAAATCACATTCGTAATATCAAAATCTATATTTTTGACAACTATCAATCAAAATCTATATAAATAAAGAAATTGTATATTTTTATCACTATAAGAAAATAATAAAAATTACAATATATTTATGTACTATGTGAAATATAAGACCACAAACATAAACTCCGTCAATGTAGAAATTTTTTGAATATATATTTTACCAAAAAATTAAATATATAAGTAAAACATATCTTATTATATCAAAGTTACAACAAATTAAAACTCGCACGTATATGCGGATCGGCATTTAGCGTATACATAAATTGAAGGACGTGAAACAATCTATTGTAAGTTCTTATCTACTATCATAAATATCTTGACAAATATTATGTAGGCTTCTGTGTAATTATCCACTACTATATTGACCGTATGTGTTTGTTAATATATGCTTTTTAAACTTTTAAATCTATACTATAAAAGTAGAAGAATTTTTTTTCGATAAGTGACATCTCTTCATCTTAAATATTTAACACAACATAATTAAAATAAAAATATAATAAAATCATTAATACTAATAAACTTAATTAAGAAACACAAATAATAAAGACAACTCAACTAATTTAATATTGAGAAATTCACAAAACTACACCCTTTCAACCATTCTTTTACAAAACTCATTAATTCAATTTTTCTCATACTTACACATTTTCAAAATTTAAAAAGCTTGATATATCCTTTGAAAAATTACCAAAATTAAAAAAATTCATTTGTGTTCGTTAATTAATATTTCGGGTATAGTATTAAGAGGGTAGAATTGTGTGAGTATAATTTATTTGAATTTAATTTTAAGTGTTTAAATATAGTTTTGTAAAGTAATTTTGAAATAATGTAGTTTTGTAAAATGTAATTCAAATGACGTAGTTTTTTAATTCTCCCTTTAATATTGTGTTCTACTAATTTGCTCAAATAACTTGGCTGGAAACTCGACAAAATTTATGCACTTTTTTGCCCCAATACTTACTCTCGCCCACTTAAAGAATGTTGACTTGACATCTGACATATTTTTCAGTTTATGACGTTACTAGATAAGACCCATTAGTAAATTTAATATGTTTTTATATTTATATATTTAAAACTACTTAGTAAAAAATAACTATTAAATTTTCATAACTTGGATTATATATTTTATGTATACAATCTATTATTTTATAAATTATATCAACTAAAATCCGTACAGGATAACAAATAAATTATGATTTAACGCGGGATTGATCCGCGTATTAGCAATATTGAAAAACTTTATTCGTGGTATATCCTTCAAGATGTCTAGATACAAATTTAAAAATTGTTTATTGAATTATTTTTAATATAAAGTTCAAAACTATACTTATGTATATTTTAATATTAGGTATA